>PVKE010025007.1:0-23373 GCA_004027555.1 Craseonycteris thonglongyai
GATCGAATCCCGGCTCCGGCCCAGGCAGGACCCACGTGCTGAACTGGGGAGTTCCCACAGTTCGGTTCTCTAACTGTCTCTGTCTCTGTCTCTCTCTCTATCTGTCAAAAAGTAAAATAGAAATAAATATGTACTGAAGACAAAAAGATAATTTCTCTCTATAAATGTGAAAAGATAAAAAAAAAATAAATAAATAAAAGATTGGATAAAGTAATTCCCACAGAAGATAAGGTCTTCTCAAAAGGCATCTATTGAGGGATGTTAGATAATTCTGAGTGAACAGGTTAGTTTACCAGTAGAGTAAATATTTACTTGACTAAAGTTGTTTTCATAGGCTCTTTGTACAAGAAGTGGCTACACAATTTTGCTAGGTAGAACAATAGCACCCCCCCCCCCAAAAAAAGAAAACTGGCATATATATAGTTAATGCACATTGTTTTTTTCCTCCACGTTATGATCAAAGCAAGGTACCCACCTTTATGTTTCAGAGAAGAAAGACATAAAGGAGATAAATGTACATGCCTATTTTCAGAGATGTGTCCATTTGCAAATAGGTACAAATAGTCTCAGGAAATGGAAAAGTGACCCATTTTCAATTATGTCTGTGTTATTGTAGAGCCCACCTACTTATAAAGGAGTTCTACTCTGTACATCTTACATCTCTGCAAATATTGCTGGAAAAAGCAAAGGACACTTATCAGAGCTATTAACTGTTCTGACACTTAATAGCTCTGTGATTGCAACAAGTCCCACTTCCTCTGTGAGCCTCAAGACCTTGTATGTTAGCAAGGAGAAAACAATGCTGCCCCTTCTGACTCAGCGCTATTGTGAGAATCAAAGGAGATTGAAATGAATAGAAGAGATAAGGATCATGTGCTTAAGACATTCCCAACCCCCTAAAAGGTTTATTCTGTTGCTGTTGTAATATTGTTAATGATGTTGTTATTTAATCAACTCCCCATTCCAACCCCTTTACCACCCTCTGGCACTCATCCCAGATAAGTTGGTGTCAAGGAGAATATCATAAAGTCACCTGCTTAAATGGGAAAGAAAAGATCTTGTAAATCAGAAAGTAAATAAGCATCATAGGAAAAGGACAATAAGTTATAACTCGAAAAAGAAAGAGTCAAAACCTTTTAAAAGGAAAAGTGTTGTACCATGTGTAAACCAAGTGACATGCTTGGCTATCAAGATAACAAGCAGCCCAGTCTGAAAGGTAGAATATACCTGGTGGCTGAAGAACGAGGAGGTAGCACAACCTAAACGTCTTCTGTGGAACACTTTTTCTGTGTAGCAATAAGAAACAGGGAATTCTGGCTGAAAGGTGAAGTGTGATTATAGGTTATACCTGATTTCTTCCCATCACTCTAGTTACAGAATTACACTACTATCACTGGCCAAGCAGAGACAACTGTTTGAAAGCACAACTCTCCCTAAGCAAAACTAAGTCAAATAATCCAGGATACACTAACTAAACCAAATGAATTCCATTCCATTGGCTTATTTAGTAGGGAAGAAGTAGGAAGCATTACTAATATAATAACAACAGAAAAATAGCAAGCTGTTCAAAAACCATCCCTCCTCACACTGTTAGAACAGAAGGCTTATATTTGGAGTCTAGATCTACAATACTTAGGAATGAACAAACAAAAATAAAGACTTAACAAATCCAGTAGAGAGCAAATCAGGGTGATGTATTTGGTATATGACTGCACCCAAAAAGATATGTTGATTCTCAATTACATATATGCATAGCTAAACCAAATACTGAAAGTAAATACTGACAGTCTAAAATTAGCTTTTAACACAAAGGTAAGAGACCTAGTCAAAATGGTACAAGCTCACACTTGAATAAACTATCTACATGCCAAACAGAGAAATGATAGAATATTAAAACAAAGAGGCAAAAAGACATAGTCAGACACAAAACCTAGATCAACATCTTTTTCTAGTGGAAATAGAACAAACACACAAAGCAGTAAAGAGAACTGAAGCCTTGGAACTATTGAATTCTGGGAGGCAGCAACCTCTAGAAGTTCAGCCCCTGTCATTTAAGGGAGTTAAAAAGTGTGCCCAGAGCAAAGGGACCTGTGCCTGGCTATTGTTTGAAGACACTCATTGGAGTTGACATATGAACAAAATATTCAGAAAGGTAGCTAACTGAAAACTGTTACCAACTACCACCTGTGGCTATAGTTTTGAAGAAGATCAGGACTAGAAAAGTAAGAGGTCATAGACAGATTCTAAAAATTGAAAAATGAATCAAGCCACCTGCTGATTGTGCAATGAAATCTGAAATATCACATGGGACAGGAGACCTGAAATAACAATAAAGGTTAGGGACCCAGAGAAAAAGAAAAAGTGAGCAGGAGTAGAGCAAGACTTCCCATGAGAAGTAAAATTATATACAATATTAAAACACGGGCACATGAACTCACTACACAATTTTACAAAATAGTCTGGCAAAAGCTTTAAATTTAATATCCTCAGGATACTCCAAAATATAAAAAAAAAACACTTCTATTTAGAAAAAAATAAAATAAAATGATAAATTGGAGGAAAGCAAAGCAAGTACAGACAAAAATGGGGGTAAAAAAAGATATTTTGAAAAGAAAATTATGGTCAGAGAAATAAAAATATTAATGGATATGATAAAGTTAAGAAGGCACAGTGAAACATAAAACAGACATCTAAAGAATTAGAAAACAGAAGCAATAAAATACTTTATTTGAAAATATAACAGCTAAAGTGCAAATTGAGTCCATGGAAAATAAAATTAGAGATGTGGAAGTCAAAATTGAGACCCTCTCTTAATATGCAAGAAAAGATAAAAAGGGTAAAAATGGATAGATTAAAAACACCCAGACAACAAATAAGAAACATAGTTATGTGAAGGGTCACTATTGATGGGAATAAAGGAACACACACACACACACACACACACACACACACACACACACACACACGCTTGTGGGGGAGGGAAATCAAGTATCCAAAAAACAAGGACTCACCACTAAAATTCTTTTATTTACTGTGTTAACTTTTAGAATTCTGTTTCATGTGTATTTTATCCGCTTTGTAGAAAAAACTTATGTTTACAAAGTACTTACACCAAATGAGTAAATTATTTAAAAATGATATAGGGCTTTCAAAAATCAGAAAACAAAATCAATTCTACAATATCATCTAATCATTGAAGAAAATACTGAGAAATATCACTGAAATGTTAAAAAACAATTACCTCATAGTATGGAATTAAGGTGTTTATCTCCTTTCATAATGATTGGTTTTTTTTTTGTCTTTTGTTGTTTTTTCTCAAATGTTCTGCATTGTGGCAGATGCAGCCCATATCCTTTCTATTCACCTCTGAGTTCACCTGCAGCTACTATGAATAATTCCTAAACTGCTGACAAATCTCAGCTTCAAGGCCTCAGGACTTCTCTGCCTGAGGGTTTTCACTGGCTTACTTGGAGTTTTCTTAACCTACATGCAAAACTTCCTAGAAAGGACAGGGAATCAGTGAGGGGCAGCTCACAACCAGTGAGGAATGAGAGCTGGAGGATCAACACCCCAGCTTTTCTGCCTTGTAGCAGGTCTGAGGCATAGTCTACAGTCCCCCTGAGGGCCCCCACTGGGACTGAGCCACAGTGGGACTTATTGCCCACAGCAATAAGCCATTCATTCATACACACTTTATTGGCTTTCCCTTTCCTCATATTGTTTTCTGGGATCACTTCCCGTATGAACCACCTGCTATAGGAAAACAGTTCAGCTGTGGCAACTGGTGACCTTTCAGGTATCCACACAGGCAAAGGCTTGAATCACAACTATTAGAGATGGTGGGATGGTTCATATTCCATCCAGAACAGGAGAAAATGGGAGATCTGTAGAAGCTGATATGAAGTCATCTCCCACTAGCCTCCCTATTGGCTATCATAGGATGATTTCTCACCACCTCCCTCCCTCATTCTGATGAGGCTTCACACCTTCTGCCCTGGCTCCATCACCATAGAGCTGCAGAATATAAAACCACTGGCAGCAGTTTAGATTTGGTCTACATCATGTTGCCATCTTCTGGGTCTTTTTGCTTCAGTGTGTTGGATAATGATTGAGGGGAGTGGGCCCCTTTGGCTTATTTTTCATTTCATTGTCTATGTAAGTAAGTAACAGTCCATCTAAAATTGGCTTATCTCTGCCATTTGAATCATCAGGCCTTGGTTTTGACCTCTTCTGTATGTGTGAGCTAGACATCTATACCCAAGTCCTTGTCTCAGGGTGTGCATTGAGAAGAACCTAAACTAAGATAAGCAAATATCACTTCTATAACTGCTTGTGATAGAACCTTAAATACAAAATCTGGATAAAAGCATAACATATTGTTATGAATTTGAATTTGTAAATAGTCTGTGTGAATGTAAGAAATCAAAGAAAGGTCAAAAGCAAAAATCCCCCAAATGTAAATAATATCTAAAAAGAAGGAATTATTATGAATTTTATTTTTCTAATTTTCAGTTTCTAAGCTTTCCATCATGAGCATGATTGTTTTTATAATTTAAAAAACTATTTTAAAAAAATTGAATTTGGAAGAATATATGAAATATACATGGCAAGAGTTTTTCTCCTTCACATACAGATGTTTTTATACATCACCATGTGAAATGTAAACATTGTAAAAGATAAGACATGAACAAGCTATTCACAAAGAAAATATAGGTGGCTAATGAACATGTGTAAAGCAGTTCAGCCTTAACCAAAGCATCATTAATCAAACAGACACAAATTGATTACAGCAATGAGGTGCTACTGTTTGCTATTAAATTGGCAAATTAGATGATAATATCTGATCTTAGCATGGACGTGCAGTAAAATAGGAACCCTTATATACCATTGTGAAGAGTATAAACTGGTCCAAAATTCTGGAGGCATTGTACAAAGCCTTACAAATGTTCATTCTTTTAATATAGTGATACCACATAAAAGAATTTTCTCCTGGAAAAATCAGATATTCACAAAAATATCTACACAAAGGAGTTGTTTCTGAGTTATGAAATTATTGTGCATGATTTTATATTCATTTTTATACTTTTCTGTGATTTTCAAATATTTCACTAAATATGTAATATTTAATAAAATATAAAGTAAAATTATTTTCTATTTTAAAAAATAAAACATAAATCAACAATTAAAACTCTTTTTATTATTTTTGTTGTTGTTGTTAAATTTATTGGGGTGACATTAATTGATATCAATTACACTGTTTCCAGGTATACAATTCTACATTACATTGTCTATACATCGCATTATATGCTCACCGCCCAGAATCAGCTCACTTTCCATCACCGTATGATTGATCCCCCCTCCCTACTCCTCCCACCCTTCTCTCCCACCCACCTCCCCCCTTACCCTCAGGTAACCACTAAACTATTGACTGTGTCCATGAGTCTTTGTTTCTTTGTTCCTTTCAGTTTTATATTCAACCTATATGTGAGGTCATACAGGTATGTTTCTTGATTCTGTACCCCAGTGTTCATTGCAGCACTATTCACGGTGGCCAAATCATGAAATCAACCAAAGTGTCCTCTGATAGTTGACTGGATGAAGAAGTTGCGGAACATTTATACAATGGAATATTACTCAGCAATAAGAAAAGATGAAATACAGCAAATTGACAACATGGAAAACTCGTTTTTTTTAAAGATTTATTGTATTGTTTTTGACAGAAACAGAGAGAGACAGAGAAGAGGGTGGGCCCAGAGCAGCCACCATAGCTGTACATCGTTAGTTTTTTTTTATAATGGTTTCATTCCACACAGGTGGGCGGGAAACACACCCCAGTCCAGCACATGCATCCGCACAGGCCAAGGCCAGGATTAGATACTCGGTCCCCGGGGCTGCAAAGCTGGCACTTAACCTGCTGAGCCATTTGGCTTCCCCTGAACCAACAATTAAACTGCACAAAAGCACCACCCTTTTGCTTTTCCTACTTTCATTCCATAAGTGTGTACAAGGATGATACAGGTGAATTTATTTGCCACAGAAAGCCACATGTAGAAAGAGAAAAGAACTCCTTTGTTTTTTCTATGCCTTGACATGAAATCCACATGGTTTTTTACCCTAAAATCAGAAGATAAAATGACTTGGCAACAGAAGTAAGCTGAAAGCAACTTTCTATTTCTTTGGGCCTTAATACTCAGTTATGTTTCAAATGTCACCTACAGGCTTTTTCTGCATTAACAACCCCTATTTACCACAACTAACACACATAATGGATAGAACCAATTACTACAAGAAATAAATCAGCATATGCTTCATTCTTCACACAACAGATGTTAACATTGAAGCTATGATGAGAGAAATAAAGATGTTTTCTTCTCAGAACATGATAGTTCCGACTTTAAGAGCTATAACATTTTAATGTCAACTCCCTTTATTTGACAGAGTGGGCCTTTCTTTGTTCCTACTAACACAAGACACAGATATTTTGAATTAATGTTAAGATATGCAACTCCTGGAACATGAAGAGACTTTCTTGCACTTGCCAATAAGAAAAAATAATCTAACAATATTTTAGACAAATCAACAAGTTCACATACTTTTAAATTCCATCAACTCTAAGATGATGTAACTTAAGAGGCACCATTATTTTAGCTACCACAGAACATTGCAAAGTGAATGATGAGAAAATATATATTTCAATTGTAAGATGCATACTAATTTAGATATGTTCAAATGAAGGTGGGGGGGCAGGAAGTGCATCTGAAAATCGAAATATGCAGGGTTTAGGTGTTTCAGCCAGACTGGGGGCAGTTGTCATTCATTTGGTTAACTTTCTGCATTCTGATTTCTGAAAGAAACTGACAAGTTTATAAACATTCAGAGCTTAATCACTCAAAAATTTAACTACTCAAATGAGAGTCAAACACCAAAGTATACAGACCAAGATGTGCAAGCAGGTTTTGTAATTGTCAAAACTGGTGAGCCAGTCATTGTAGTCAGCTATTGTGTTGGTGCAAAAGTAATTATGGTTTCAAACTGTGAATTTGAAATCATTATCACTAGGCTTAAACATGTCTTTGTTAATCAAGATAGGATCCATTACAGTCAACACATTTTTGCCCACAAGAAATGTTTGTATATTCTGTAGCATAAAAATCCATGCTTTGGGATTTGACAAACTCTTGGAAAGCATTTTCTGCATCCTGCTGGTTGTGGAAGTGATTTCCCTGCAAAAAGTTGTCAGGATGCTTGAAGAGTGGTAGTCGGTTGGTGAGAGGTCAGGTGAATATGGTAATGAAGCAAAATTTCTTAGCCCAATTCATTTAACTTTTTTTTAATTGTTAAATTTATTGGGGTGACATTGGTTGATAACAATTACATTTATATATGGTGATAGAAAGAGAGCTGATTCTGGGTGGTGCCCATAATGCAAGGTATAAACAATGTAATGTAGAATTGTACACTTGGAAACAATGTAATTGTTATCATTTAACTTTTGAAACATTAGTGTGTGACATGCAGTCGGGCATTGTCAGGAAAAAAATTGTACCATTTTTGTTGACCAATGCCAGGTGAAGCCGTAGCAGTTGTCAGTGCATCTCATCAATTTGCTGAGCATACTTCTCAGATGGAATGGTTTCATGGGGATTCAGAAAGCTGTAGTGGATCAGATCAGCAGCAGACCACCAAACAGTGATCATGACCTTATTTTAGTGCAGGTTGGCTTTGGGAAGTGCTTTGGAGCTTCTTCTCAGTCCAGCCACTGAGTTCGTTGTTGCTGGTTATTGTATAAAATCCACTTTTTGTCACACATCACAATCTAATTGAGAAATGATTCCTTGTTGTTGCATAGAATGAGAGAAGATGACAGACACTTCAAGAGGACTTTTATTTTTATTTCTGTCAGCTCATGAGGCACCCACTTATTGAGATTTTTCCACCTTTCTAATTTGCATCAAATGCCAAATGACCATAGCATGGTCGATGATATGTTCTAGAGCAACTTCTCCTGTAATTGTAAGAGAATCAGCTTCAATGATTGCTCTCAGTTGGTCATTGTCAACTTCTGATGACTGGCCACTACACTCCTAATTATCAAAGCTCTTGTCTCCTTTGCAAAACTTCTTGAACCACCACTGCACCATATGTTTGTTAGCAGTTCCTGAGCCAAATGCATTGTGGATGCTATGAGTTGTCTCTGCTGCTTTATGACCCATTTTGAACTCAAGTAAGAAAAATCTTTCAAATTTGCTATTTGTCTGACATCATTTCCATCGTCTGAAATAAATACAAAATAAACAGCAAGTAATAAGGCATTAGCAAAAAAAAAAACCAAGAAATGCCCATTGAAATGATATGTAACATAACCACATTATTTAAGAATGTATTCCAATATCAAATGGCAAATTTCAACAATGCAAAAACTGCAATTATGTTTGCACCAACCTAATATTAAAAATTAATTTATATTCACCCGAACTGAGATACATCCTTTAAAAATAAAGGTAATATGGGAGAAGCAAGGATGGCTCAATGGGTTAAGCACTCACTTTGCAGCCCCGGGGACTGAGGATCGAATCCCGGCCCCAACCAGTGTGGACCCATATGCTGAACTGGGAAGTGTCCCCAGTTCAGTTCTCACCAGGGTGAGACCCTGGCCCAGTTCCTGCCCTATGCAGCCCTGCGCCCACCTGTGGAATGAAAATATGTGGAAAAACCAATGATATGCAACTATGAAGACTATTCTGGGCCCTCCCCCCTTTTCTCTGTCTCTATATCTCTCTCTGTCAAAAACAATAAAAATAAATCTTTAAAAATAAAGGTAATAAATATTCAAAAAAGTATCATTTTATTATTTCACTACATTTTACTATTACTATGCTCTCAAAATTATGTATGTCTCATGTATCTGATTAGCAGAAATACAATATAGTGAAGAGCCATTGCATATTTCCTTCCAATTCTATACTCAGTGATATCATTTCATTGATAGCTTGAAATCAGCCATGGTATTATACCACGAAAATCAGTAAATATTAGAAATCAGGCATTCTCCCCTGCCCAACGTCTATTATTAAACATTTACCAGCACACCATTGTTTACAATAACAAAAAACTATCAAATGTTTGGCTCTAAAGTTAAGAGCCTCGCTCCATATTACACATTCATTTATAGGTATACAGATGAAAGCAGTGGAACATAGCAAAAGAATAAGAGTCAGGGAAGCTAAAAACAAAAATCAAATATCTAAACATGACCTTGAAACAAATTGAAAAGCTTTTTCAGATAATATAAATCATGTATTTATATTCCTCTGAATTATTCAGGGGAAAAATGGTTACTTCCGTTTTCAGTGTTCAAAATTTAGTACTCAAATGCTTAGATGACCTTCTTACCTTGACCACTTAATAAAATACAGAATGCTAAGCATTGCAATTTTTTATCATATGAAATCTCCATTTTGAGTGGGATTACAATTTATCCATAGTTTCCCATTAAATGGGAAACAATATTACTATCATTTTTCAGTGACAACATCCTGGCAAAAATTTAACTCTATAATGTTGCCCTCAGAATGAGTCTCCTTATCTATACATACAAACCAGTGAGACCCAAGTAGATCAAATAAAATTTATATTCTGAACACTAATGGCTGAAGCAACCATCTTTTTAAATTTTCTATCATTTCATGAAGAGTGATATTAAGTGGTTTTTTATAAAATAGTTTTAAAAAGAAAACCATGATCTCACAAAACGTTGAAGACTGCATTTCACTGTAACCTGAGGAGGTTTATTTATGAGAATTCATGTAAATTCCATTAGGCTCTTCTTAATACTACATGGCACTTTAAATAGAATATATACTTTTTTGCATTTACATAATTCAATATGATAGTTTCATATTTTATAATCTCATTTTACTCAGTTCATTTTGTAAGGAAAACAAGTTGCTTGTAGCTTTTCTACAAAAGAGACCCTATGTGAACTACACCTAAATAGCTTTCAGAGAACCAGTTGCCATGACTATACAAGAAAAAAAAGTAAAACACTGTTACTAATAAGAATGTTGAAAAGTTTGATTTCCAACCTAGAATTACGATACTAGATTTTTGATCAGATGAATTAATGAAGCTAATGCAGCATCTAACTCTTATCCAAGTAACTAGGAGCAAATATTCCTTTTTATAATTTTTTAAAATAAAGAATATGTGAAAATTTATAACTAAACTGTTAAAAAATTAGAGATATCATTATCAACTGCTTTTGATTCTGTCTATGTTTTCTAATACAATCTTGTTTTCTCCCTCTTAATGTAACCCAAGTATTCACTACAGATTGTTTCTGACCTGGAATCATTAAACACTGGGCTTGTCAGACTGAACAAAGAGAAACAAAATTGTGACTGAGCATGGCCAGGAACTGTCAACAAGCCCTTCATTGCTGGGACTAAGTTTGGAGGAGAAAATGACGGGAGATAAACATAGAAAGCTACATTGAAATAACATTATGAAGGACCATGTATATGTTGTGATAAGAAGTGTGGCATTCTCTTGTAATGCACCCAAGTGTCACCAAAGGTTGTTTTTTAAATAGGGCACGATTTTTTTAGTGCTTTAGAAACATCATTTTGGCAACTGAGCAAAAATGTGTTACAGAGAAGTTGCCTGAATAAAGGATACCAATTTCTTAAGACATAACTGCAATAATCACAATGAGACACAGAAGGAATTTGCACCATGAAAGAGATTTCAAGAATCACAACATGGACAGCTGTTTTCCGTTTAAAAAGTCTAGCCATGTTTGTGATAATATAGGAGCATTGTAGCTTTTCTGGGTCTCCATTTCACTGCCCCTCTGGAAGCTTCTCCCTGACCTACACACACCTCTGCTAGATATAGGTGCTAGAGCTCCCTCCCCTCATCACAAGTATTTACTTCTTGAGAAGCAACCCATTTAAGACTGCCCTTTCCAAATCCCTGCAATTTTAGAAAATAACATTTTCTTCATCTTACAAGTATTGCACATATACAGGATACCTCAGATATATTAGGAGTTCGGTTCTAGATCACCACAATAAAGCAAGTCATAATATATTGGCTGGTGGAGGGTCTTGCCTTCAATTTGTAAAACATATCTGTGAAACACAATAAAGTGAAACTCAATCAAATAAGGTGGGCCTCTACCTGTATTTCTATTCTCTGAGCATAATTAGTAAAAGCTTATTTTTGAAACCTTTCTTGAGTTTGTGGCAAATTCTGTTTCCTTAAAATAGTGTGTGTGTATATATATATATATATATATTTATATATATATATATATTTATTTATTTATATATATATATTTATATATATATACATAAAATGTGTGTGTGTGTGTGTATATATATATATATATATATAATTTTCATATATGTATATGATGTACAATTGTAGCTGCCTGAGAAAATAAGTGTTTCTCTTCACCTGGTGGGTATGGGAGGCACATACGGGGAACACATTGCAGAGAAATGTTTCACCATTTATGTTTTGAAGAATTTGCTTAAGAACTATATCTAAAATAATGAAGAAAGGCTGACTCAAAGGAAACCAAATTGTATTATTACAAGAAAAGATCAAATTTTTTTCTATTTTTCATTGGGACTAAATATTGGAGTTAGAAAAAGAATTTATCTAAAACAGTCAAAATCTTACTGAGATAGATGATCTTCAAAAGCAATGTTTTTCAATCTTAGTTTACTTCCTTCACATTCAAGTAATAAAAACTATCATCAGCAGTAACAACAGCTCATTATAACAATCATTCTTATTTGGGAGGGAGCTCTAGCTTGGGTTGGGGTGGTTAACATCACCATCTAGGGGTGGGAAGAGAGGCAAACGGATGTATACATTTTAAATAAGTTTCCAAGTGAAGCTGCTATAACTTTCTACCACCAACCCCATCCCACCCACCTCCACCCCTACCAGTTTCCCCCTCCCTTGCCTTGGGTTAATGTCTGCTTTTTTGTTAGTCAGGTCTAACAAAAAATGATTTGAGACCTGGGACCTCTTAGCAGAATTAAGCTGAGTTGCTTAGAATAGTAAGCTATGTATTCATATTCTCATTGCACTTCTCTGAGATGAACTGAATTATTTGTTTCTTGACTGAAGGAAAATTGATAGTCCAAATCTGAATTCAGATACAGAGTTTCTTAGGCCTATACAGAGTGATCTTTAAATTGTGTGTTTGGTTGCCTTTAGATAGAGCATAAAGTTTTCCAGGTTTTCATAATCACCTCTACCCTCTCTTACACCAGGTTTTATCCATTTATTTGTTTTCTGTCTGGCCCCTGGAGGAATTTAATTTGTGACTTCCTAATTAGGATAAGATACTTCATAAAGCTATAACATATTTTACCTAAAAAATAAAAATTCTTAACCAAAGATATGTGATGAGAAATAAGGAACAGAGTGGCAGTTTTCTCAGGACAAATGTAATTGTTCTATTTCATTCTCCTTTCATTAAATATCTTGATTCTTCCAAGTCCGGTGAAACTCAAGAGCTGTACAGTGAGTCTGGCTCACCTGGATCACTGATGTGAAAAAACAAAAGGTCTTCATCCCGGACCTCATGGGTTGCTTGAGGTTTGGACTCCCCTAGAATCTTGTCATCAGTCTGTGTCTATGTCACTTTCTTGTCATTACAGGTAAGCGCACACTGTTCCAAGTGGTATGTGACCATGTCAATACCCTTTGACTAGCAAATTGTTATAGACTACTTGTGTCTCCCCCAAATTTATTTATTTATTTTAAAGATTTATTTTATTGTTTTTGACAGAGAGATGGGAGAAAGCCCAGAACAGTCTCCATAGTTATATGTCATCAGTTTTTGACATGGTTTCATTCCATACAGGTGAGCAGGGGCAGTGCAGGGCAGGAACCGGGCTGGGTCCTCCTGCATGGGAGGCACACCCCCATGAGCTGGGGGTCAAACCAGGGGGTTTCCCACACATGGGAAGCTTGTCCGGGTGAGAACCAAACTGGGTGTCTCTCACATGGGAAGCACATCCCAGTTCAGGATATGGGTTTGCATGGGCCGGGGCCAGGACTCAATCCTTGGACCCCAGGGTTGCAAAGCAAGTGCTTAAACTACTGGCTTCCCTTCTTCCCCAGATTTATATGTTAAGTTCTAATGCCCAATATGATGCTATTTGGAGGTGGGGCCTTTGGGTGAGGATTATGTCATGAAGGTAAAATGCCCTTATAAAAGAAATTTCAGAGAGCTCCGTTCCTCTTTCTGCCATGTCACAGCAAAAATATTGCCTTCAATCTGGAGGCAGGTTCTTACTAGATTCTGAATCTGCTGGTAACTTGATCTTGGACTTCTGAGCCTATAGAACTATGAGAAACAAATTTCTGTTGTTTATGTGCCACAAAGCCTATGGTATTTTTCTTATAATAGCCTGAATGGAATAAAATAGAAATAAAGAATTCTCTTCCCACTTGCCTTGTTGTCCTAGGTCAATAATTCTGGGTCCTAAAGAAACTTATTTTTTAAACTACCATGATTTTTTTTTACAGCTATATGCCAACAAGATTGAGTTAATGTAATAAAATGCCAAAAATATAATTTGTTGACAGAATTTTACTCAGTTTCTGCCAAGAGATTATCATCATTGAGAGTGACAGAAATAATTTCATAAACTTAAGGAAAGTGCAAATATACAAAGGGGAAAGAATGCTTAAAATGATGTAGAACTCTAAGGTCTACAGTACAGGTGAATCTATTCTAGGCCTTCACTTCAATACCGACAAAACGTTCTTTCTCTAATCTTATATTCAATGTGCATTAAAAAAAAAATACTCTTATATCCCTATGATTTGAAACAGTTTTAAAACACTATCTACTCCTTCCTGAAGAAATGCTCATCACTCTGGGATAGCTTCAAGTTGGTAGAGTTGATATTCCAAGAGGTTATTTACAATTGTGTCTTTTCCCTCTGATTCAAGAAGCTACCTTAGGTCGGTAGCATTCTGTGAATTATGCCAAACAGTGCAAAAGCTCACGAGAAGTTTATGAAAAGCAAGGTATTAGCATTCTTTTCCACTCAATTTTCTTTCTTCTTCTTTATTTATTTTATTTTTATTTTTTGCCATTTTTTTTATTGTTAAATTTATTGGGGTGACATTGGTTGGTAACAATTACATAGTTTCCAGGTGGACAACTCTACATTACATCATCTACGTATTGCATTATGTGCTCACCACCCAGAATCAACTATCCCTCTATCACTATATACCTGGTACCCACTCCCAATTTTCAATGTATTTCTTTACTATTTTAAGTATAAGCAATAGATAATGTAAAAGATGCAAATTTCTCTTCCCTATGCCCAGCTGTGCATAAAATAGAACTATATTTTATAACTTTACCTAATCTCATTTGGCCCCAATATCAGTTAACTTGGAGGTCTCCGACCCCTCTGTATATGTCTCATGGGTGCCAAGACAGAGCATCCACTGGCATCCACTAAGAATGTTTTTCAAACTGTAGGTTTCAATCTATGATATCAATTTGATCGATCACACTACATGTTTTTAAGTAAAAGAACAAAATAAGAAGGAAACTAAAACATAAGCCAGCAATGCAAATATTGTTTTATGAACATTTTGTATGTTCTGGGCCACAATGTAAAATGTCTTCCTTATTGTAAGTCATATACAAAATTGTTGAAAAATACTGCATAAGACATCAATGGGACAATTGGGTCTCCACATTGCCTATTTTTTTTTTAAGATTTATTTTATTGTTTGAGAGCAGGAGAGAGAGAGGGTGAGAGAGAGAGAGAGAGAGAGAGAGAGAGAGAGAGAGAGAGAGAGAGAGAAACCCAGAGCAGTCTCCATAGTTGTACACCATTAGTTGAGACATGATTTCACTCCACACAAGTGGATGTAGGGCCATGCAGGGTGGGAATCAAACTGGGGACCTCCTGCATGAGAGGTGAGAGAACCTTCCCAGCAGAGCCATCCTGGTGGTTACCAGTTTGTGCTACAGTTCAGCATATGGGTTTGCGTGGATTGGGTCCAGGAATCGAACCCCAGAACTTGCAATTGGGAGACAAGCACTTAATCGCTGAGCTATCCCAGCATCCCTGCCTTCATCTTTATTACATTATCTAAAAGGTCTCTGAAAGGCCAGATTTCTCTCAGTTACTGTCAGGCCTCATACTGCCATGCACAGAAAGATGTGGCCACTTTCCCATGCCACTTGGGAACAGCAGAGAGTTGTCTGAGGCTATCTGAGGTCTCCTCTGCCTAGACTTGCGACATAGATGTTTCTCCTCCACTTTCCCTGCATTCTTAGGGATTCGGGAATGCTCCCTTTTATAGCTTGCTGTCTCTCTGGGTTTCACTCATGAAATAAAGCTTCAGTTGACACTAATCTTGAACACCCAAACCTATTTCAGAGTTATAATTTCCATCCCTCCCTTCCAGCCCCAGGGAGCAGGGGATATGCCCACTTACCCGGGATGTATTCTTAGAACTCACTTTCTTCCTTCCCTCAGACACTCCCCTCCTCCAAGTTCTTAAGATTTTTATCTAGTCTGGGAGAAAAAAACTCTTTGGCAATATTTTTTCATATCTGTTATTCATGGCATAATTTCATACCTTGAGTACTTCAATGTTCTGACTTTTTAAGCCAATACAAATCTCAGGTTCTTTGAACCCAAAGCTATCTTTTTTATCTTAAAACTATGACTTCTCCCCTGCATTTATAAGCCTGTTTTTTAAACTACAAGCCAAAAATTGACTGATTTTTCTATTCTTCTGCTGTAATCATTTTTTCCAAGGACAGTGAATACCTAAGTCTTATGTTTTAGCTTTAATAGAAAAGAGCTGCAGGGTAAAGAGGAATTTGCAGACATTAATAACATTTCAGTTAATGTTTCAACATTATTTCTAATTATTAAATTTAAAAGACTAATAAGTGAATGCAAAATTCAAAAATATGTATGTGTGTGTGATATACTCACATTGGTATTTACAGTTACCAATGCTATATAATCAAATCTTATTTTTATTTAAATTTTGAATGAAAAAATTTTTAACTTTAAAAATTACATAATAACTTTTTAAAAAATCCTCTTAGTACATATAAATCCTCAACTTCAAATTAGTAAGCAAAAGCATTAAAACTTTTTGCAGTGACTTGTTTTCTCATTTTCTGTTAAACAAACCATGCAAATTTGATATGCAAAACAACATGATACTAAATTCTCACTTCAGATATAAAATTTGAAAAATAAAATGTTTAATCCTCTCCAATTTGTAAAAGCTCACTAAGGTTTTTAAATTTCAAAGCTGGTAAGCCAACTTTATTGTGAACTATGTGTATGTTATTGCCAAATATATGACCCTTTCTTATAAACTATAAGTACCCACTCACAGACTTTCTTTCATAGTACTCAAGTCATGTTTATTTGCACCAGAATTGGGCACAACATTTTGTGCCATTGTTTTCATTCATTATCACATTTTAATATATATAGAAATAAAATATAGAATGTAGAATATATAATGAAGAATGTAGAATACAGAATATAGAACATAGATTATATGTGTATATTACATTGTATATTATTAAGTGGTGGGGCTATTGTTAGTGCAAGAATATACCAGAATCAATAACTATGGAAAGAAGATGTGATAAAAAGCATGAAGGAAGCCAATCAATTGTTATAATGCTCTACACTAGTGAAACAACTTGTAGACTTACTCAAGTTTACAGAAAATGTAGTCTTAAAAAAAATAAGGTTTGAATTATTGGTGGCCTTCAGAAAAGCATCCCTTGCATAAATTGTAAATGTCTAGTACTTGAGTTACTTATAACTGTGGCAATAAGCACTTCAAAGTTGGAAATTATCCTGATGACTGACTGTTATTTTCTTCAAAGTACTATCAAAATGATTCAAATCGCCACATTTTTGTCTCAGTTCTTTTCAAAAGTTTTTCCTACCAACATAATTTATGAGGAGTTGGGGAAGTTATTGCAGCTATTTAATGTGTCTATGCATTGTTTTGAGATTCCTATGACTGTTGTGTGTGCGTGTGTGTACCATTTAGAAGGATACTGCATATCATACAAGCTTTGTAAAGTTTCTTTTCCCACTCAAAAATGTGTTAAGCACCTATAAGTCACTGCTCTATTTTCTTGATATACGAGGGATGTTTGGGAAAAAAATCCACCCATTGTCAATATAATGAGAACAGTTACATGGTTGGTATATTTGTAGAGCAGAATTATTCAACTTCTTTGCTTCCAAGGGTGGGCCGCATTGGAAGAGGAGAGGAAGGGTTGTCTTGGGCCACACATGAATTTCACTTACACTGGCAACGGCTGATGAGCTAGAAGGAGGATTTCAAAGAAATCTAATAGTGTTTTAGGAAAGTTTGCTAGTTCATGTTGGGCTGCATTTGAGTCTGTGCTGGACCATGTGTAGCCTGCAGGCAGCAGGTTGGACAAGCTTGTTTTAAAGTCTTGCAATAACTTGACAAGTTAAAGACATTCATGTCACTCAATGCCCAACAAGGAATAAAGAAACATTTCTAAATATTGAAAACAAAGGTAATTTAATACAGGGATGAGGATGGGGAGAGGGATCAGAGAGGCAATCAGAGGTTAGAAACAGCAGAAATTGTGACCACCTGAGAGATAGAGGTAACAGGACAAGGAATAGATTACTGAAACCAAGGTTTTGAGCTGTCTTGGTATAAGCTGGACTCACAGCAGAGTTGTCCAGGAGTTGCAGAGTCAGCAGAGGAACAAGCAAGCCAGAATTGCCACCAACATAAAGAAGAGCAGAAACACTCAGGTGTCTCCTCCAATACTCCAATCTCCTGCCAATGCTTCCCATTGGCCTATTGTAAAGAGAAGCCCAGGAAAAGCATCCTTACCAAATAGAGAGCCATGCTAGGGAAGCAAGAGCCTGGAAGGAGTCTTAGAGTAAAGACCAGCATAGCATTACCTCCTCCTTCTCTTCAGAGGAGGAAACCACTCCACTTCTAATCAATAGTTGAGTCATGTGCATGTGGAATAAAATTAGAATTCATTTCCTTCCATGGTGATCATTTTACATAATCAGATGACAGCTTTCTGAAAGAGCTTGGAGTTGCAAATTTTACCTATACCAGAATATAATCTTGAAAAATACAAGTAAGCAGAATTTTAAATTTCTTTTCATAGATATATAAAATTATTTTAACCTATAAGATTCAGACCTAAAATATTCTAAAATGTAGTTTAAGATATCTAGTTTAGCAATATAACAAATTTAGTATAATTGCTTCCTTTTGAATAAAAACCAGCTACTATGTGGTATTAAATGGCAGCAGGGACAATGAGCATAATAAATCTTAATCACATTAACCTTTTTAGTCAGTCATATATAGGTGACTTTGGTCTCCAGATTTCTGGGTTGATCTTCATATGGTTTATAAATGTAATTCTTAAAGTGCCTAATATAATACAAACTCAGCTCCTGCTTTTAAAGTACAAATATTCTAATTACATATATATTTTCTGACTTTTCCTCTGTGCCATAATGAAACCTGTTAGAATTCAAGGAGCATGAGCGCATGACTTTCCTTAGTGAACTGACAATCTCAGCAAATGTACAAATCAATTTTACTAATCTTCAGCAAACTATAAATTAAGCTATGAAGCTATGCAAGCTTATTGATTCCTTGCCAGCAATCTTCTCTAATATGCAGCTTCTATTCCATAAATTAAAATGTTTCCACTGTGTCCTCTAAAACTCATATTTAATTATTAACAAACTTCCCCACAACATCAACTTCTTTCTAAATGTTGCCTTGACTCCTTAAGAGAAAATTACCTCTCCCCTGAGGACTCACCAGCCCCTGTAGTGTTTCAAGGGAAGGCTGTTTTTTCTCCAATAGCCCATCCACTCCGAGGTCTGAATCAGCTCACTCTGTGCTCCTCACTGCTGCTCACATATACCTCCTCCACACTCTTTTACAAGCCTCTCCTCCTTTGAGGGTCTCTCATATCATTGGCTATCCTATCCAGTACTGTTCTTTATCAACGGGGATTACCAAGCTTCCAGTTAGTCTCTCTCGTTCACTGAAGACTTGGTAAATAACTCAAAGCCATCACCTGAACTTCTTCCCCCATCCTAGCTATCTTCACAGCCATCAGGGAGAACAACTTCCTAAAACCTCAGTACCCTGTCTCTTCTTCTCCAATGATCTCCTTCACTTCAACCATCCACTCTATGACCACCTTGGAATCCATCATCACCTGGAACTGTTCTATCCCTGATATCAATTTAGACCTTTTATTCTCTAACCAAAATATCTTACTCTTCTAGCTTGTTAGTTCGTTTAGCCCCTAACACACCAGCTTTCATTAGTATCTCTAGTTCTCAATTTTGTCTCTGTCAGCATCTTTCTTCCTTTTACTCCCACTCCAGTTTATATTCTGGCCCCCAAATTTCAATGACTCTGTCATTATCCCTCTGTAATTCTAGCCTAAGAAAACAAGAACCTTGGGAGAACTCAAATATCTCTCTTTTCTGCATATGCACTTGGACAACTGAGTTTTGTTATATAAAAATTCACAGAAAATGGTAGATTTGTGTTGCTATATATTTAAGATCATCAGCCTCATCTAGAGTTCAGTATTATCCCAGAATACAATTACACATTTGTAATCAAGTCTTTGCCTTGTTTAATGTTATTAATACTTTTACCCATCCCTTATCCTCAGGCATGTTGCACTGTTGCCTCTCCACCTGCTCTCAACAGATGACCTCTCCTTCAACTTCATGGAAATAAGAAAAGCCAAATAGAGAAAAGTTCCTTCAGGGCCCAGACTGTGGCTCTCTATTTATCTTTTCTTTTTTCCCTTCTTCCCTCCTCCTCTTATTACTACATGTTTTAGGTCAGTAGTTTTCAAAAGTTAGTTCTCAAAATAGGCAGCATCAAGAAACTTGAAAAAAATGCAAATTCCCTGGCTGCACTTCAGGTCTCCTGAATCAGAGTTGGACACAGTGGTCTGTGCTTTAACAAGCCCTCCAGGTAAATCCTGATGTATTCTCAAGCTTGAAAAGAACTATTTTATGCTAATCCTTCTGTCTGCACACTAGACACCATCTTCTCAGGGATTTGGAGAGATAGTGTGAACCTTAGGTCCTCCCCTGCCACTACCTCATCTAATATCTAACTACTTCAATGGACTCCTAACTCATCTCTCCACTTCAGTCTTATTCCCAGGCCATTGCCATGATCCTTTGGGGGCATAAATATGTTAGTGTCATTCTATTTCTTAAAATCTGTCCAAGTCTTCCATTCACCATTAGAATACTATCCAATATTTCAAACTTTCTTACAGGCCTTTCAACTTCTATGTCTGTCTCCCTGGCTTCATCCTGTATAATCCATCTCCTTAAATTTTCATACTCTAGTCACACTGAAATTTTTTTCTGTTCCTTTATGCCACATCCTTTCTTATCTTTGGTTCTCTATGGATGCTGATTCCTCATCTTGAAACACTCTTTCTGACTACTGTTTCTTCTAGCTAACATTACTTGATCTTTATATCTCAGGTCAGAATACACTTCATTGAGGAGTCCTGGTTTGAGCTTTAATCTAAGTTGATGTTCATTCCCATATGCTATCTTAGCTGTTTGTTTATCACTTATAATTTTCTCCTTTTTTTCTGATGCTTGTTGTCTATGTAGACTAAAAGCTATTAAGGGTAGACACTATGTTCAGCTCATGCACTCTCTATCCTCCATACTTAATAGAAGGCCTATGTCTGACATAAGGTAGGTGCTCAACAAATATCTGTTGAATAAACAAATTAATAAATGAATTTCAAAATGTATGTTGTGTTTTCAGTCTTCACTATCACTTCTTTTAAAAATATCCTTTCTGTTAAATGTCCTTCTTTTTCCCTCCATAACTCCTTCCATTAAGCTTTTCAATTAAAGTCCTAGTCCTGTGGTTTACCAATCTGTTTGTTAAGGTGCCTCATAATGCCTTAGCAAACTCACAGAGGCACCATGAGAGATTTTCAATTGTCAAGGGAAATATGGCAACATCTCTCAGATACCATGCAAACTGCTAGCTCCAAGGAGCTGAGAGTTTCAAAACTAGATAACATTTCTTTTTAAAATGTCTTATCTTTGTGAAGCTGGTTTTCAACAGTGGCTGTGGTTAAAAAGTAAATAAAAATATGGGGGGAGGTATCAAATGAAAACCAGTATAGTACAGAAAGTAGGGTAGCAGTGTCGAGTTTGATTCCAAGTTTGAGAAAGTATGCAGTGCCAAACAGGCACTAAATTGTTGGCTATAAGTACTCATTAAGTTGGTTGGACCTAATTACTTAAAAAGCAAAACTGTTAAGTATTCCCTTGGGCCTAGAGGCACTATGAAAAAATTACTGAAACAGTAAAGGAACTGAGAAAGTATGGAAACCTCTGTCACTGTCAATTGGTAATTTTCCATTATGTGGACTCCTTCCACCATCCTATTTTATTTTTGTTTATATTTCTACTCCAGTTACTTGTTGCTTATTATGATTTATTTTAGTTTGTTCGTTTGGTAATCATGATATGTCTATTTACTGTCACTGGTTCTGATTCCCTTTGCCTGATTTCTATCAAATTTCTCTCTCTCTTCTCCTTTTTATTTATTTCTAGTTCCCCCTATTATTAATATAATATCTATTTATTGCACTGAAATATTACAGTGTTAAGAAAAGAATATTGACTTTGTGAAGCTCTATGTGCACACATATAAATATCTATTTTACATGTTTAGGGTGTGTGTAAGCACATGCCTAAGACTTTATCTGAAAGGGGGGTGACAGCAGGGATGTCCAATCTTTTGGCTTCACTGGGCCACATTGGAAGAATTGTCTCGGGACACACATAAAATACACCAACACTAATGATAGCTTATGAGCTATAAACAAAAATTGCAAAAAATTCTCATAATGTTGTTTAAGAAAGTTTATGAATTTGTGTTGGGCTGCATTCAAAGCGATCCTGGGTTATACGTAGCTCATGGCCCATGGGATAGAGAAGCTTGTGTTACAGTGATGTAACCTAACATTTTTGTGCAGGCTGGCTGAGCAATGCTTGTAAAGCTGTCATCTTCCCAGCCTGATGCTTGAGTTTGAATTCACCCTCAAGCAGTCAACAAGAGAAAATAAATGTATAATGAGGAGAGCAAGATAAAGCTGAAACTCACAGCACAATATAGACTTAAACCTGTGTCAGTTCTCTTGCCTCTGACCTTACTGGTATGGTGTCCTATAAAAGCTAATTCCTTTATCATGGAGTTAAACACACACATGCACACACACATACACACACACACACACACACCTGAAGAACAACCAGGAGGCAGTGGAGCAGTTAGATGCAGGTTCAATCAGTACCTCACAGCAACAGGGTGAGGCAGCAAATCATCAACAGCCTGAGTGAGTTACAAAATAGGTGCTACTTCATTTCCGCCCTCCAAATCTCTCTCATGGCCCACTCCCACTGGAAAACTAAAGGAAAGGGAACTCTGAGACACGTACTTTAGCCTAGCCAAGCGAGTACATTACGAAGTCAGCACAAGCACAGCTCCCAGTTCCTTTACAAAAGTAGAATAGCTTACATTATAATTATAGACAAAAAGTGTTCATTAAAAGATAAGTACCAGAAATTCAATATACGTATAATAAATGTTAAATGAGTGGTTTCAGAGGAAGTAGAGAGAAGTGCATGCAGTGGTTAATAGGATTGGCACGATGGACAGATTTCAAAAGTAGGTAATGCAGTAGTATTTCAGTGAGGGGAAAGGGCAATGTCCCAGAGGCAGGAGTAACCAGGCTTTCCAAGACACTGACAAAGTAAGCTAACCAGAAGAAAGGGTTTGTAAAGCAGTGAGTGAGTGATGAGTCTGGTTTCCATCTCTTTTTCTTTCCACTCTACTCTATGAAGTGGTTCTTCATCTTTGCAGTGAGATAATCTGTTAGTTGTAGTGAAACATTATGTTGTATAGAAAAAGCAATTGTTTTGGACTTAGTTGAAGGCAAATGAGGTGCAGAATGCAAGCAGGACTTTAAGATGATGACTCTTGATGACAGTGTGCAAAGGGGACTAAAAGGGCAAGAAGAAGCTAAAACTGTTCACAGTGGCCAGAACATGGAAACAACCAAAATACCCTTCGATAGATGACTGGATAAAGAAGATGTGGTACATTTACACAATGGAATACTACTCAGCGATAAGAAATGATGAAATACAGTCATTTCTGGCAACATGGATGGACCTAGAGACTATCTTATTAAGTGAAATAAGTCAGAATGAAAGAATCCGGAAA
>PVKE010025008.1:0-23377 GCA_004027555.1 Craseonycteris thonglongyai
AGATGTTTGTACCCGCATGTTCATCGCAGCACTGTTCACAGTGGCCAGAACATGGAAACAACCAAAATGCCCTTCGATAGACGACTGGATAAAGAAGATGTGGTACATTTACACAATGGAATACTACTCAGCGATAAGAAATGATGAAATACAGTCATTTGTGGCAACATGGATGGACCTAGAGACCATCTTATTAAGCAAAATAAGTCAGACTGAAAGAATCCGGAAAAATATGACCTCATTTATAGGTGGAATATAAAACCAAAAGTTACAAAGACACAGAGACCTATGGACACACCCAATAACTTGGTGATTGCCTGAGGGAAGGGGAGGAGGGGGTAGGGAGAGAGGGAGGGGAGGTGGGAGAGGGCACCAGTATTATGGACACGCTCAATGGTTTGGTGGTTACCTGGAGAGGAGGGAGGAGGGGGGAGGGAGAGTTGTGGAGGGAGGTGGGAGTGGGCACCAGATATATGGGGTTGGAGGGGGACCTGATTCTGGGAGCTGGGCACATAATGCGATGCATGGGTGATGTGATGTGGAGTTGTACATTGGGAAACTATTTAATTGTTACCAACCAATGTCACCCCATTAAATTTAACAATAAAATATAATAATATTAAAAAATAAAAAAATAAATAAAATAAAATGCCTCAAGGTGAATAGATCAAAACCTAAAGACAACCAATCACAAAGAGCCAACTAGGCTTTCCCAAATAATGTTACCTTAAGTTATAGCCAGTCAAATAGTTTCCTTGCTTTGCTTCTGCCTCTTCTTTATAAAGTCTTTCCCCAAGCTCCTTTTGGTTAAGTCCTTTTAACCTCACTTCAGATTTGGTGAGTCCTGGTTCAAATTGATTTTTGCTTAAATAAACTCTTAAAAATTTCAAAATATTTCAGTTTATCATTTAACATAGTCCTACTTCACTTTTATAAATTAATGCTGGCATTACTAAGGAAGACCATTTCATCATGATTTCAAAGCACTTCTTTATATAATTGTATTTTAGCCAAAATATCTATGTATTTATCTAAACCTTTGTTTATTCATCTCCAAGCATGAGGTTGATGTAGGGTTTCTGTGATGATCAAGTACATAATGTATATTAGAGATGAAGGAAAATGCCTTATACACTAAAAAGACACGGTTATGCTTTACAGTCATGGATATCAACTCATTAGCAATTTTCTTCCTGTGAAGCTAACACCTAAGGATCAGATCATATTTCTGCAAACTTTTATCAGTGTATTCTCACTGCTTCCCGCAAGCTTGCCCAACCCACGGCCTGCAAGCCACATGTGGTCTAGAATGGCTTTGAATGCAGCCCAACACAAATTCATAAACATTCTTGAAACATTATGAGATTTTATTTTTGTAATTTTTTTTTTTTAGCTCATCAGTTATCAGCTATTGTTAGTGGTAGTGTATTTTATGTGTTGTCCAAAACAATTATTCTTCCAATGTTGCCAGGGAAACCAAAAGATTGGTATTAGATTCTATACATAATGATTCGATACATGGTTTGATGTCTCTCTTAAGTCTTTCTTACTATACTGTCATTCAATATACATCTTCATTTTATATTTGTCGGGAGAATTAACCAATTCTACATGCACTATCTTACATTTGTTCTTATTGAATTTCACCGTTTCACCACACCTAATCCAGACTATTTCTCAGGTTTTTAACATCAATCTGAATTCTTCTGTAATAACTTGGTCTCTGACATTTCTGTTATCTTTTGTAAAAATAATGTATAAAAAGTTAAAAATATTGCATAAAAACATTCAGTATTTTCAGAATTAAAAAAGAGCTGAGAGGTGTTATTAATGATACAATAAAGAACATTTTGATCCAATAATAATTAATTTCTATATTACATATTTGAACATTTTTCTAACTTTTTTGGTAAGATTTATTTTATTGTTTGAGAGGTGTGAGGGAGAGAGAGAGAGAGAGAGAGAGAGAGAGAGAGAGAGAGAGAGAGAAGAGCGAAGGCCCAGAGCAGTCTCCTCAGTTGTACATCGTAGGTTGTGACATGGTTTCATTCCACACAGGTGGATGTGGGGCTATGTGGGGCAGGAACTGAACTAGGGGCCTCCCCCATGGAAGGTGAGAACCTTTGCTACCATCCCCATGGTTACCAATTGCACTGCAGTTCGGTATACTGTATAAATTTGCACGGGCTGGGGCCAGGATCTGATCCCTGGACCTCTTGGTGCAAGGCAAGCACTCCTCACCTGTTGAGCTCTCCCAGCGCCCCCATTTCTCTAACTTTTAAAATGTAATTAACTAATAACCTCCATAGATTCCCAGTAATACAGCAGAAGGAAGATAATTCATAAAGTTATATTTTAAATACCATCAAAAATTATTAAACTGTTCCAGATTTTTTGCCAGATTTTTAATGTCTCCTTTTTTATGATATTTGGAAGTTATTATGAAATGTCATAAAATCCCTTCAGGAAAGGCATCTCAGTGACAAAAGGCACTATTATATTAGGCTGGTGCAAAAGTAATTGTGGTTTTTGCATTGTTAAAATTTGCCATTTGATATTGGAATACATTCTTAAATAAATGTGGTTATGTTATAGATCATTTTAATGCACATTTCTCACTTTATGTATTTTTCTTTTGCTAATGACTTATTACTTGCTATTTATTTTATATTTATTTTAGACTACGGATATGATGTTAGGCAAGAAGCAAATTCAAGAGATTTTCTTATTTAAAATGGGTCATAAAGCAGTGGAGACAACTCACAATGTCAACAACCCATTTGGCTCAGGAACTGCTAATAAACCTAGAGTGCAATTGTGGTTCATTTTGCAAAGGAGACCAGAGCCTTGATGATGAGGAATGTAGTGGCTGGCCATCAGAAGTTGCAAAGACCAATTGGGAGTAGTCATCGAAGCGAATCCTCTTATAACTACATAAGAAGTTGCTGAAGGACTCAACAGCAACCATTCTACAGGTGTTTGGCATTTGAAGCAATCAGAAAGGTGAAAAAACTCAATAATGGGGAAGCCAGGATGGCTCAGCAGGTTCAGCACTCACTTTGTAGCTCCAAGGACCGAGGATCAAATCCTGGCCCTGGTCCATGTGGACCTATATGCTGAACTAGGGTGTGCTTCCCATGCGGGAGGCCCCCAGTTCAGTTCTTGTCCCCCTGTTCGGCCCTGGCTCAAGGGGGCATGCCTGCCATGTGGGAGGCCCCCAGCCCAGTTCCCACCCTGAACAGCCCCCGCCCATCTGTGTGAAATGAAACCATGTCAAAAACTCCATGTGCAACCATGGAGACTGCTCTGGGCCTTCCCCCTTCTCTCTCTCTCTCTCTCTCTCTCTGTCAAAAACAATAAAATAAATCTTAAAAAAAAAAAAGAAAGAAAAAGCTCAATAAGTGGGTGCCTCGTTTTCTGACCAAAAATCAAAGACAATTGTTTTGAAGTATCATCTTCGCTTATTCTACAGAACAACAATAAACCATTTCTCGATAGGCTTGTGACCTGTGATGAAAAGTGGATTTCATACTACAATCGGCAATACCTAGCTCAGTGGTTCAAACAAGAAGAAGCTCCACAGCACTTCCATAAGCCAAAATTGTACCAAAAAAAGTCCTGGTCACTGTTTGGTGGTCTGCTGCTAGTCTGATTCACTACAGATTTTTGAATCCTGGTGAAACCTTTCCATCTGAACAGTATGCTCAGCAAATCGATGAGATGCACTGAAAATTTCAACTCCTGCAGCTGGCATTGATCAAGAGAAAGGGCCCAATTCTTCTCTATTACAATGCCTGACCACTCATTGCACAACCAACACTTCAAAGTTGAATGAATTGGGCTACAAAGTTTTGCCTCATTTTCCATATTCACCTGACCTGTTGACAACTGAATATCACTTCTTCAAGCATCTCAACAAATTTTTGTAGGGAAAATGCTTCCACAACCAGTAGAATGCAGAAAATGCTTTCAAAAAATTCGTCCAGTCCCAAACCATAAATTCTTATGCTATAAGAATACACAAACTTGGGGAAGCTGGGATGGCTCAGCGGGTTAAGCACTCGCTTTACAGCCCCAGGGACTGACTATCGAACCTCGGCCCCAGCCCATGCGGACCCATATGCTGAACGGGGGTGTGCCCCCAGTTCAGTTCTTGCTGGGGCCTATGTGGGAGGATCCTGGCCCAGTTCCTGCCCTGTGCAGACGTGAGCCCACCTGTGAAGTGAAACTATATGGAAAACTAATGCTGTCAACTATGGAGACTGCTCTGGGCCTTCCCCCTTCTCTCTGTCTCTCTCTCTGTCTGTCTGTCTCTCTGTTAAAAAACAATAAAAATAAATCTTTAAGAATACACAAACTTATTTTTTGCTAACAAGAATGTGTTGATTATAATGGTTTCTATTTTGATTACTAAAGATGTGTTTGAGTCTAGTTATAATGATTTAAAATTATGGTCCAAAACCAAAATTACGTTTGCACTAACCTATACTAGGTGGCTCATAGTATTTTATAAATTTTAGCTACTTATATCATTATTGTACAATGAATTTACCAATTCAAAATATGATTATATAACAGTAAACACATGTTTTACAATAGTATAATCATAACGAAGAGCAGAGTGATTAGATATTGGTAGAGAAGTAAGACTTATCTTTCCTTTCTGCCTCTCTAATTATTATATAACTGAACTTTGATCCAGAAAAGGTGATTGTTTGATTGGATAAGTATCCCCAGTAGATTCAAGGAGCAGGGCATAAATAGACATCAAGGTAGTAATCTTAATTGTGCCTGATACCCGCAAGGAAATTAAAAGATGAGATGCGAGTCAAAAGCCATGCTGGCCTTGATTAGTCTCAAAAGACGCGTAGTTACATCTCACTTTGAGGGTCCTGCATTCTCCAAACCCACACCACTAAAGCTATAGTAGTCTCAAAGACCAAACAGGGCGTAGTAATAAACTTTGATTGGATATAGATTGTGGAGTGGGGATAGTATTAGTTCTTACACCTAATTTCTTCAAGTCAGTATAAGAAATATCCCAGGGAATATCCAATTAATTCAATTAAGAGAAAAGCTGTTTTATAAATTAATAGGACCAGTAAAATGAAAGTAGAATTCGGTGTGTAATGGCAAGGTTTCTTTCCCAAAAGGCTCAGCCTTAGTTGTAAACTGAAAGTACAAATCCTGGCTGAAATCAGCTTCTTTCTGACTGAAGGCACTAACATATTTCTTGGCTATGTTTTATGTAAAGCATGAGGTAAGGGCAGAGAATAGAAAGCTTCTTTCTGTTAGGAATTAGAAAACAATGGCTTACAGGAGAAATCTGGCCTGTAGCCTGTTCCATGAGTTAAGAATATATTGCTTGATATTTTTAAATGATTGGAAACAACAAAAAAGAAGAAGATTATGCAGAAGAGGCCATTTGTAGCCCCAAAGTCTAAAATGTTTACTATCTGATCCTTTACAGAAAATGTTTAGGTGACTCCTGCTTTAGATCTATAATCACAAGCCCAATTATAAATGCCTTCTAGAAAAGGTGTCAACAAAATTTTTCTGTGAAAGGTCAGAGAGTACATATTTTAGGCTTTCTCAGTTATTGTGGTCTTTGTTGCGACTACTCAACTCTACTGTTTTAATGTAGAAGCAGCCATAGACAATAAGTAAATGAATGTGTGGCTGTATTCTAATAACATTTTATTTGCAAAAACAGATAGCAAACCAGCTTTGGCTATGGTCACAATTTGTCCACCCCTGTTCTAGAAGACTGCTCTTATATCTGAACTTGAACTATGTGATTTCTTCTTATATTCTTGCTTTGGTCTCTCTAAACTCAGTTTATATTTTATGGCATTTTTTACCCATGTATTGCCTACTCCAAGTATCATGATTTAGCTCTCTATATGACCTTTCATTTTTCTAGATTTCTAGACTTCTTAGCAGTGACCTCTTGTTCACCGGTACTCACATTACCTGTCAGACCATGCCTTATCTCTCTTAACCTATCTGTTCTGAAGCCTAAGCCCCAGAACGATGATTGCCCATCCCCCTCACTTTTTTTTTTAATAGACAAAGTTATTGAAAAAAATGCTAATCTTAAAAGAATGCCTGTTTCCACACAGGAGATAGTTTGACATTCACAAAAGACTACAGTCTTTGGAGTCAGGTATAACTGGGTTCATATTTTCAGTTAACCTACTTTCTTCCAGAAAGAACTTGGACACAGTTTCTATCTGAGTCAGTCTTCCTTCAATCTTAATACCTTAGCTTTAGTTTTTTCTGAGGTTTAAACATGTAAATGAATTTATGTAAAATGACTGACATGTTATAGGCATAGCCAGTATCTGTTTGATGATGATAATCTAAAATCATAATTTTTGTAATTGTCTCCTAGAATAATCAGCTTTTAGTCTTCTTCCTTTCAGCTCTTATGCACCCAAATGTTAAGTTCATCTTCCTATGATATCTTTTTCAAAATCTACTCCTGAATACCTAAAATTATTTCCAGTTACACAGGTGGGATATACTATTCTAAAAACCTGGACCCATAGATGTTGTTGAGACTAGGTTTTCTCCACTAAGGTCACCCAGACCAAGAGTCCTTTAAAAAATAGGGGTAAAATTTACCTTGAACCTTAATAAATTTAGCTGTTTCACACAAACAGTCCACTAGGTAACAAAAATTACTCATGTGGCATCTCCATCAGAATCTGTGCCTATATCTATACTTCCTTTTTGACCTAAATTATACTGAAAATCTACCTGATTGTTGAGTGATTATTATCTAATTATTATATGATAGATATTTAACATGCAATGGTAAAGACATAACCCTGTGTCTAATGTATCTTAGAGATAAGTAGGAAAGTGTCAGAAGGGTTTTATTATTTTTTGTTATTGTTTTTTTAGAAACATTCTGAGACAGGAATGTAAAATGTTTATTGGAAGTAATGCTTGTGGGTAATAAAAGGAGGAAGTGAAAGAGGAAGCAGAAGTAGGCAGAAAGAGCTTTCAAGTCATGTTACAGATCTGACAAAATCTTGTTTAGCCAAACCTTGGGAAGCTCCAGAGCGAATATTGCCTGTTAGAGGAGTTCTGCACTGGGCAGAAACAGCCAGGCCTAGCACCTTAGCAGAGCTGGATCACTAGGTGCTACCCAGGATGAGCTTGGCCTTAGCCTGAAAGCTCAGGAAGATCCCAAAGGTAGAACAGCTAGTAGGGCTGTCCACTCACTACACACCTTATGGCAATGAATTTTTTCTTGAAGGCACAACTTAGTGACCCATTTCCATAGCTTCCACTGGGAGATAAAGGCAAAAGAAGTACAATTTCTGTGATATAGGAAAGAATAGAAGTATATGCAAGCTAAAGGAGTTAAATTAATGTGCTGTATCAATGCTAAGAGATGTAGCGATGAGCATACAAGTCAATTTGAATCTAATTAGAACTAAGAAGAGTGAAAAAATCAAGCAGTTCAGGACGTATGTTGTTTTTTTAAGATTAAGCCCTCTATAATTTTATTTATTTATTTTTGACAGAGAGAGAGAGAGAGAGAGAGAGAGAGAGAGAGAGAGTGAGAGAGAGAACTGAACTGGGGGAGCTCCCAGTTCAGCATACGGTTCCGCACGGGTCGGGGCCGGGGGCCGGGGCCGGGATTCAATCCCCGGTCCCAGGCGCTGCAAAGTGAGCGCTTAACCCACTGAGCCATCCCGGCTTCCCCAGGACGTATGTTTTGATGATCAATACTTGTCAGAGATAATAGCTTATATTTTTAAATTGTTCTAAAACATAGTTAAACTTTGGATTCTGTAATTACAATTTTATGACTGAGTGGCTGAATGTTTGATTTAATACCTCACTGTTAAAATATACGTAGACCCTCAGATTATAAATTCATTCCTCAAAATGGAATTTCATAGGTTGCTATAACACAGAATATTAGCCTATATGTTTTAAAAATGTTTCCATGCTTAAATGAATTAGGGAAAGGTGAATGATAAACAAGATAGACATAGATCTTTGTTGCAAAATTTCTCAAGACTTTTAACATGCAAATATACACTGCAATCTCAAATGGTAAAAGGGGCAGGGCAAACAGACTACAGTAGTCCTTGCTTATTTACAGTTTAGCTTCCCACAGTTTCAGTTACCCATAGTCAACAGGGTTCAAAAATATTAAATGAAAATTCCCAGAAATAAACAATCCATAAATGTTAACTTGTGCACTGCTCTGAAAAGTATGATGACATCTTCGGCTGTCCCATTACACTGGGGTCGTGAACCATCCCTTCCCCAGCATATCCGCACTGTATACACTATCTGCCTGCTAGTCACTTATTGCCGTCTTGGTTATCAGATCCACTGTTGAGGTATAGCAGTACTTGTGTTCAGTAACCTGGATGTTACTTAATAATGGCCCCAAACATTCACATAACTTTTATTAGAGCATATTTTCATTATTATTTTATTGTTAATCTTTTACTTTGCTTAATTTATAAATTAAACTTTATCACAGATATATCTGCTTAGGAAAAAATGGTACATACACGAGTATACAGGGTGTAGTACTATCCATGGTTTCAGAAATCCTTTGAGGAGGGGGGGGCTTGGAATATATCTCCCACCGATATTTGGAAATTACTGTATACAAAATGTATTATACTTAATAAAACATAGAACTAAAACTAGTTTGGGAATTGCTGGACTAATGAACTTTAAATTAATCCATATGAAGTAATTTAGTCAATTGTTCTAATTTGTTTAAATATTTTTAAAAAATAGACTATTTTCAGTTTTTATCTGCATATTTGTCATTAGATAGACAATGCCCAATTTTCTGTTTCTTTGTTAAAGGAAATAAAATCTCGTATTTTGAAACCATTAGTAACACTAACTAGAGGTTAAAGGCAGCTATAATTACTTGCATCATCTGGAATTGGCTTTCCTTTTAATAAAGCCCATTTGCACTATAATAAAAAGCATGATAGGAACTGATTAAAGCTAGCTGGAGTAGTTTTCTATTTAAGAATTTCTCTTCCTGTGTCAGCTGATGTTTCCCTCTTAATGTTATTTTAATGCAGTCGTTTTATGTTTGAAAATGAAGGCAATCATGTCAGTCCACGAGCTGGCAAAAGACAGTTATTGATTTTTACAAATCAGTCACCTTTAAAAATCCATATGAGATGAATATTTATTATTTTACAAGTACAAATCAGTTTCTGTAGAAACAAGAATAAATGCATGATAAAGCAATGCATTTTGAGAGAATGGAAATGCGAGAAATAGTTTGCCTTAATGTGTTTCTGTACATTGAGAGTGCCACTGTAATAAACATTCCTCATTGATTATTTCTCCCAAAGTATCAGCAATTTTCATTAGATTGCAATGTGCCAAATGCAAAAGCTGACAAACTTTAAAAATTACATACTCTGGAACCTCCTTTTGCTCACTGAGCTATTGCAAGTCACATGTAAAAACACAAATTCATTTAACTTTATCAAGAGATGTGTTCTTGTAACCCTATGCAAAAAGAATTTTCGTAAATTGAATCATATCAGACATGTAATGTATCAGGGTTTTGAATTGTATTTCACAGTGCCTTTGGGGGAGGTTGCAGAGAACTCCCTTAGAGGTTACCTCATGGATGGAGAGGCAAGAAAGAGCTGACTGGGTTGTGTCAAATCTCTTTCACACCCTTGCTTCCAGCAGGGAAGTTACACATTAGAGTTCTGTATAATAATTCATTTGAGGCTAAAACCAATGAAACAAAACAAAATCTCAAATGAACAAAGTTTATTAGGTGAATTTTCATTTAAAAAATGTGTACCATTGGGAACTATTTAAAAATAAACATTAGCAACAAATTATATAAAAGTGTGCTTTTTTACATAAAAAATGCTCACACAGAATTCCTTGAATAAAGTAAATCTGTGTATGACATAAGGTGGTAAGATATCGTTGGATAACAAAAGGTTCTTAATAAGAGATGAAAGATTTTTCCTTCCTCTCATTTTTTTTTTTTATATCCTTAATGTCAGAAGGGAACTAGGAATAGAAAATGTTTCCAAAAAGTCTAGGCTGAAAGTAAAAGTATGACAAAAATGGTTTTTTTGCCAACGTCACAATAGCCAACCTAAGGTAGCAGTGCAAATTAATATTCAATCAATGGTGTTGACTTTCATGTTAGAAATATGAAATTTCTTTTAGGTTTAGTCCTTGTACTATGTCCCTAGAGAGAAGTAATTCTATTACCTCCTCACTGGCTCCAGGTCGTATTCTACTAGAACTATTGCCAATCTTGGCATTTAGCTCCCCAGAAATGATTAACCTGATGGAACAAATAAAGATTAAAAGAACTTTGAATGTGACCAGACATCCAAATAGGTAGCATGCACTTTGACAGCAGGTTATGGGCAAGTTAAGGCAAATCACATCCAATTTAGCAGGACCCGAATTCCAACTAGAGGAAGCAGGTTTCTGTTATTTGAGCTAAGAAATTTGGTGCAGTTTCCCTACAGCTGACAGAAGAAGGTATAGCCCATTCACCCATTTCTCAACCAACAACCAAGAAGTCTATAATGTTGAACATAAGAAAATGTAGTTTCAGAATGCAAATCTCTTTCAGATATATTTAAAAGGTTCATGCACCCAACACATTGAATTTTAGCTTACTTATCTCAACCCACCATATTTTAGAGGAGGCTTCCCAGCCATTGAGAAATAAAACAATATAGCCAAAGAATAGTATGTGTGTCTCCTTGGCATATGTAAAGCCCTGACTCCAGTTGGGTTGCATAGTTTGTCTTGAATCCCTTAAGCTGTCAACAAGTAGGGCATGCCTAGCTATTTTCTAGGAGCAGGAGTATTTACTGGTTTCTAGTATCAAGCCTTAGGCCTGAAAGTGGAGCTCACTAATAAACTAGTGAGATAGTAATAATTGTGGACCATTCTAAGGACAGTGGGGTTGGACTACAGCTCCTTTAACTTCATGACCAAAGTCAATGTCAATTCCATCCGGTGGAAGGTGAGTGAAGTTGGGTTGGGGCAGGGTCTATAAATTGAGTTCAGGGAGAATTCTGTGAAAGTTTATAATCAACATTGTGGCCTCAGTTCTGTGAGTCATTTAATTGTCATAGAGTGATTATAATAGCTTGAGTTTTCCTTTGAAGAGAGATGGAAACCCCTAGCTTTGGTTGTTGCCCTGTGTACTTAGGTGTTTTTTGGGTTAGAGAAACCAAAATCAACTTTTTTTTTTTCTTTTCAATGGAGTAGAGTTATTAAGTAGGGAAGTTAGGCTCTTATAGTCCTTAGGTTCTGGAAATCTACACAATAAAGATCCTCCAAATGAGGAAAAAAACTTATATATGCCATTAATTGTGGCCATTAAAAAGATCCTTTTAAACTAGTAATGTTTGTTAATTGTTAGGAGGGAAGGAGGAGATAAAATAAGAGTGGAAAAAGGAGTTAATTTTAGGATATTCTGAATCGTGAAGTATGAGAATATATTAACTATCTCAATAAACAAGTAAAAATAAAATTAAAACAAACAGAAAAGTAAACCTTATAGGGAAGGGATCAGTTTGGCCATAAAGAAATAGCAAACACACAGTGTTTTCCCCTTGAATTGTTTTACATTAACTAATAAATTTTTTACCACAATCTGTGATGTACATACTATTAACATAACTCAATTTTACAGAATAAGAAACCAAAGCACAGAGAGTTTAAGTACCTTCCTCACACTACAGTCCTAATAAATGGCAGAGTTGAAACTTTGATCCGGTTCGGTTTGGCTCCCCAAATGTGAGTTATAAATGCTTCAGCTTTGACTTCACCTGAGAGCTTTTTAAAATGCTGATTGCCAGGCTCCATCAGACCCACTGAATCAGAATCTGCAGGTTAGCCAGATCCCCAGGTGATTCTTGGGCACATTGAAGGCTGGGAAGACCCAAGCCTCAGCCCACTACACTCAACACCACTTCATGGCATCAGAGTGAAAGCAGCATATCTGTTCACTGCCAGAAGAGATATTCTTGAATTCACTGCTTCATATTATGAATCAAAATTCAGTTATTGGGGAGAATATACAGAAAAATTTTACTGAAATACTGCAGTTTATTTATTGGAAGGCATTTGGATTTTCTCAAAGCTTCCAAGGTCATTTTACACTTGTCAAGGTTTTAAAAATATGATTCTAGGGGAAGCCAGGATGGCTCAGCAGGTTAAGCACTCACTTTGCAGCCCTGGAGTCTGAGGATCGAATCCAGGCCCTGGCCTGTGTGGACCCATATGCTGAACTGGGATGTGCTTCCCATCCGAGAGGCCCCCAGTTTGGTTCTCGCTCCCTGTTTTGGCCCCCAGCCCAATTCTTGCCCTGCGTGGCCCCAGCCCACCTGTGTAGAACAAAATCATGTTGAAGACTGATGAAGGTTGATGATGTACAACTATGGAGACTGCTCTGGGCCCTCCCCCTTCTCTCTGTGTCTCTCTGTCTCTGTCTCTCTCTGTCAAAAACAATTAAAATAATCTTAAAAATATGATTCTAAATACCAGATAACTATAAATATTGTTTTTTAATTATTATTATAATTCTACTTTTTAAAAATATTAATTATTAAATTTATTCAGGTGACACTGGTTGGTAAAAATTACTTAGGTTCCAGGTATACAATTCTATATTATATCATCTGTGTATTGCATTATGTGTTCACCACCCAGAGACAGTTCTCATATATTTGATGTCCTCTTTCTACTTCCATCATCATATATTTGATGTCCTCTCTCTACTTCCCCACCCCCTCCCTCTTACCCTCAGGTAACCACTAAACTATTGCCTGTCCATGAGCCTTTGTTTCTTTGTTACTTTCAGTTTTATAACTGATAGATGACTGTATAAAAAAGTTGTGTTACATTTACATAATGGAATACTACTCAGCAATAAGAAAAGATGAAATACAGCCATTTGTGACAATTATGGATGAATCTTGAGATCATTATATTAAGCAAGATAAGTCAGAATGAAAAAAATCAAGAACCATATGACCTCATTTATAGGTGGAATATAAAACTGAACATAAATCTAGTTTTTAATTTAAGTCCTGTGAATTATTTTTCTCCTAATTTGTTTATTGAAAAATAACCCATTTCAGGATCAAAAATTCAATCCACACCAATAGTCAAAAGTCCAAACTTCATTCAACTGAAAGCTTTTCCCCTCATCCCCTATACTTAGAAATGAACTTTTAAGGTCTGGAAGCTTATTGATCATTAATACTGACAGACTCATCATTTCCTGTATAAATGGCTCAATACTTCACTCTGAAATGTGGAAGTACTTGGTCTTTGGGCCTCAGAGGAAACTGACTTAGAAAAAGTTCCATTTAAACGTGTAGTCACATTCCACACAATTTCAATATCCATCCACCACTAGACTGTGAGAAGCATCACATCATCTGAATATCTACCATGAAGATGCCACCATATCTTTAGTCATCGTTGTATCTCTAGTGTCTAAATATGTTATGAATGTATAAGAGCTGGTCCTTTTCTTCACCCTCTCTAATGTGACAAATTCCTTATCTATCCTTGAAATTTCAACACGGACTTCACTGCCCATTTCAGTGTTCCCTAATTCCACTCACAGAATCATGTATCCTTTCTTCATATCTCATACAGAACTTCAGTTGTACCTCTATTATATTGTTTATCCCCAGTCACACTTTTATAATCGACATGTCTCCTTTAAAGCTGGATGAAAACAGGAGTATTTTGTCCTTCATGCCCTCCTCTGTCATTGCGCCTTGTACGTACTTGTACTTGGTGGTGATCAGAAATGATCTCCCCTGCTCTCACATTTGTTCATTAGTTTCTTCTTACTTTTACCTTTGGTAGCATGGGATCATCAACAGGTATCATGTTGAGCATTAATGAGGGGAGTTTTCTGTGTCATGGGAAGGGATCCAGACCAAAATAAGATTTAAGGGTCTAGAACTCTTCCATGAAAGAAAGAAAGAAAGAAAAAAAAAAAGCTCCCATTCCATCTGAACAGGCTGACTACTGAATGCCATGTATTATTGCTTATCTTACAAGAATTTCTACCATATCATGCAACCAATATGCAGTCAACACCACAGGAAACAGAAGGACCTGGCTTACACGTAGCTGGTGTCAGTTAATTTCTAGGAAACTCAAGTACTCATCTAGAACTAGGGATAGAAAGTGTGTACCAGGAGCTTTATAGAAAACACATTCATGTACGTCACTGGCTCATAGCAAAAACTTGATTAGTAGCTGTTATTATTGAAGTTAATTTGGCCAATTCATTTAGTGCCATTTATGTGCCAGACCTGCTCCTGGGGACCTATGTGTCCTTCTCATATGATTAGGAGCTATTGCCCTTACTTGAAATGTATCAGAAAATGAAAGTATAAACTTTGGTTTAAATAGTGCGCTTCACAGTGTTTGCAGCTTATATTTATTACCTGGGTCAAGGAATATTAAACTTGAGTCAAAAACCATTTTTTAAAGACAACTGTATGTTCAGCACTTAGCAAGTAATAAAACTCCAGTCTCATTATGACATTTTTTGAAGAACAACATAAATAGATGCTTTGAGAAATTGGTGTATGTGAGAAAGATTATTCATTCTAAAAACAAAAGTTGCTACCCTTATTGAGACCTTGATTCCTTATTAGCCCAGCTGCTCTGCGGACCCATGAACCCTTGCTGTGCGATTTGTATTTTCTCCCAAAGTAATGAAGTCTTGTATTCTAACACCTGGTGCCACCTGCTCCTGGTAGGCTAAATGGCTTTGCGGCCTCCTTGACTTTCAATGAGAAGATAAAATGATCCCATGGAGTGAGGAGAGCATATTATGGGGATGCAGTAGCAGAAAGAGAAATGAATTAAAGCAGTCCCTCTCTATGCCCTTAGGTAAAAAACGGACTTAAGAGATTTAAAATGTTGAACTTTGGGTCAGCTGGGCAATCCAATAAGCAGCCTAAAAGATCTAAAGGGAATTTAATGACAGATATTTGAGGCTCAACTGTCAAGAGGGTTTAGAAACTTTACCATAGGCCAGGGTCAGAATGGTTCACAGTGAATATTTCTGATAACCCAAAGTATCCTTCTAACTTATCAGCAAAAAGTAAATATAATTTGAGAATTAGACCTATTTGTCTTCACTTGTTTTTTTTTTTATTATTAAAATATATATCTTAAAAGATGAAAAACAGGTGCTAACATTAAAATGGCTTCATATTTCTTTGGCTTAAATATCAATTTCACAGTGAGCAAGATACAGAAGTCGAGGAAAAATATCTAGTGTACAGTAGAAACAGCAGACACATGAACTTCATGAGTATTCTAAACTTTGGGGGCATTCTTTTAAATAGTGACATTTGAAAATTAAGCTCTACTCACTGTGTCACTAAATAATTTTATGCTTTCAAAAAAAAAGAGAGAGAGAGAGATGTAGATACTTGAGAGATAGCAACTGGTAGTCTTTAAACATAAAGGGCTGGAGTGGCTACCTGAAATCAAGTATTGGCTCTATTATTTTTTCAGCTGTGTGAATACTGTGCCTCAATTTCCCCATCTATAACATGAAAAAATAATAGTATCCTACTTAGAAGGTCCTTAAGGGGATTGAAATAGCTAATTCATGTGAAGGACTTAGAACAATGCATGGCAGATAGTAGGTGCTCAGCATTTATTTGTTGACTGATCTTTTAAAAATGTATTCATCTATTACTGTTTGGATTCTTTGTTAGAAATTTTATATTGATCATGTTATTCCCTTCAGTTATACTTCCTTTAAAAGGCTTTCAATTTTTTCTAGGTGCTTATTAGCCATAATAACTACATTAATGATAACAATAACTCTATTTATTGGGCTGTAGTATCTCACATTCTTTGAATCTATCATCTCATTTATTGTTGGCTAGAATAGAGTCCAGAATTCTTAATGTACCATTGTAGTACCTTCGTGATTTTCTCTTTCTTTTAATCTCTTATTTATGTCAGGTCTACATCGTTGAAACAACTCAAGTGATTTTCAGTTGCAGGCAGTTTGCTCTGACTGAAATGCAGAAACTGCTGCTGTCCACTGACAAACACATTTGTACTGTAAGATTCAGGTCAATTATCTGTGCTTTCAAAATCCTGTATTTTATGCAGTAGCAGCTTGTTTTCCGTAGCAGTTATTAGAGTGCTGTGCAAAAATCCAGCACCAACCTAATCATCTTAGAGTTTTATTGTGCTCTCAAACTTCCCTTTCCTCTTTTACAACTCCCTAGCTCTACTTCCATAAACCTATTATAACTATGGTACAAACTAACCTCTGTTTGCTATGCCATTACTGTTAGTAAATAAGCCCTCTTGTATAGTACTATCTTGTGGTGATGAAGATCCTGGTCACTGGAGATAGGATGTCTAGTTACAAATCCCAGCTCCAGCATTGGGTAACCTTAGGCAACTTGTTTTATTGCTCTAAGCCTCAGTTTTCTCATCCTGAAAAGGGGATAATAATGCAAGCTATTTTATATGATTTTCTTGAAGATTAGATGAGACAATGTTTTTTAAATGCTTATTGTGGTGCCTGACATACTATGCATGCTCAGTATGCTCTGTATAAATGATGTCTAAAATTAATTATGAAATAAAATAAAGAAAGCCAAATTCCTCTCTCATTCTCTCTCCCTATGCATGCACACACATGCACATAGAAGTCAGGGTTAACAAAGGAATTACCATGCACACTATCTAACTACATACATTATAGGCATTTAATAAATATTTGTTGAAGGATAACTTCTATCATGCACAATATATTTTAGAACCACAAAGGCATGTCTTGCAAACATGACATGCCTAAATAAAGGGATTATTTCCACAAATCCTCCATTAATGAAACAGAGAAACATGAGGATACAAAGAAAACCACAATTCCTTAGGAATCCCTAACATCTTTTTGCTCTGTTTCTTCATTCATTAAACAATAATTGAATGCCTATTACACAACTAGCAACAAATCCTTTACCATATAAGCTATACAATAGCCTTTGGCTAGAAGAGATAGAATTCTAACCAATCGATTCAATTGTCTATTTGTTCCTCAATTTTACTTTTTTTTTTCTTTTGTAAAATCTTTACTTTTAGTTTAAGTGCCATAGTTATTATATCAAATGCAGTTATGTAGAAGAAGCAACTGTTTTGGAAGATTATCTTAAAAAACATGTATAATTAGATCCTACAGAATGGGGAGGTCTGAATATTTTCTGAAGCCACTCCTTACTAATTGATGGCTTCACATAGGCAAGTATATACATGCTTAACAAGAAATCTATGGCTTAAATTGACACCCCCCCTCACCACCACCAAATGCCTAAAAAGGCACAGATACTAATTTTTCAGTGTTAAGATCAGCAAAAATATACCAGTTTATTCTATTTACATGTATCTTAATAACTAAATTGCTAATATGTTTAGAAAATCATTTAAGTTTTCCTTTCCTTTCATTAACTTGTTTTCACAGTAGACTACTTTTTCTGAAGGATAAATCTGTACTATTATAGCCAGAGGGGTATTTAAGATACTGCTTTGCACCTGGGAAACCCGTTTAATTACTTGAGCTGTCAAAATGTTTTATTGTAAACAGCTTTTCTGATAGATCCTTTTTTCCTGTTATGAACTATATCTTTCCCAGTAGACAGTCCTCTTTTCAGAGGAGCTTAAAGTACAGGTGTCATAATTTAGAGGAATGAAATGAAGGTTTTATGTCTGAAAATACCCCATCCATCTTCTCATGTCTGATTATGAAATATTGCATGTTCATTTCTTTGCAGTTTGTGTGCATCATAAAACACTACCATATTAAGAGGGTTTAAAAAATTAAATAGGACAAACTCTCTGAACTACAGGTAAAAGTAAAATTTTATCTGAGATAAATATTCGAAGTGGTAGATATCTAATATAATAAATCTATTTAGAAATTCAATCTAACAACATAAGTCGTCTAAATGTTTTATAATTTTATAATTCACTGAAATAAACTGAATGTCACATAAACTCAGGAACCAAAACAAGTTTCTGTGATAAATGTATTGTCACACAACACCACTAAGGTTAATGAGCTTTTTTGTTTTGTCTGAACTTGATTGGGCCTAACATTCCCAATCCATTAAACCCCTTCTTTTTCTGAAAACATATCCCAATTCCAGGTCCTGCCCTGATTTGGACTATCAAGAACATTAACGACCAAGGACAGTTTTTCTTCTTGATGAAGAGAAGTGGTGTTCCACCTAAGATACCATTAACTCTCAGTTCTGGAGTTTTCTCATACAAGTGCAAGGGCTATCAGTTAGATGAAGAAATACAGTGAGGACTCTATTATGAATATTTAAAGATTATAGGCAGCTATTGCCTACAATTAGAAAATAATTATTAACACATCTATTTAAATTAGGCTCCAATCTACAGTCCTATTGCTAAAAATAATCTTTTTATATGCTTATACATTTATAACTGTCATGTGAAACTATGGACTGAACCTAACAATTCCTGTGAAATATGTGTAAAATTCAAACTGGTGATCTCTTATTGGACAGGATAATTAATAAACTAAGGAGACCTTAACTACATTTACAAGTAGTATATTATTTATAGCTTCAAACAGAACTCTAAACCCAATTAAAAAAAAGAATTAATAGTCCTTCTCTACTAATCAAATAGTCAAATACACTTTCTCCCATGAATGTGGGCATTGAACTGTTTTGCTGTTAGTACAGCTCAAAATGTGCTATTGTGTTGCTCAAAAATGCTGTGTTATAACTCACAAACAACACATGGCCTGCTCCCTGCAATAGGTTCCACACCACCCATCTCCCCAACACACACCGTGCTGTTGTTGTAAGTAGAATTATGGTCTTTATCTCAACCAATTCTGAGTGTGCAAAAAGTCAAAAAGTTGCAGGTAAGTGATGGAATCAAGTGAGTGACAGAATCACACTAAAAAGGAAACTTTCTCTGTGTGGAAAAAACCGACAATTTCTATTTTAATTCTTTCTGTTCTAGAGTTTATGAACCCTACAAAATCCAAATAAAGATAATTTAGGAATGTTAAAATGCAATGGCAATAGATATCCTAACATAACAAATCTTGATAAACCACCTATCCCAAGAACTCTGAATAAAACATATAATTAGAAAATAAGACAAAGCAAAGGAACTAATATTAGTTGAAAAGTGGCCCCCAAACTCTGAAATGCGATGTAGTAGAATGCCAGTGTGCTGGTCTGAACCATAGGTGTGTATGTGTGTGTGTGTGTGTGTGTGTGTGTGAGAGAGAGAGAGAGAGAGAGAGAGAGAGAGAGAGAGAGAGAGAAACAGATGAGGAGTCTGCCCAAGTATGGCCAAATGACCCTGAACTCAAACAGGATTGCTTTATGTATTTTCATTCCAAAGTCCTAGTTAAGGTCTGACAAATGGCCAGGGATCATTGGCCATGTAGAAGAGAAAAAGGAAGATTTCTAGAGCTTTATTTTTATTCCTGGGGAACAGAAAAAAATTATCTTCAGCCAGGGAAAAGTCACCTCGGATTGACCTAAAGAGTTTCATGGGATGAGGGATTGTGTTGTCTGATGTTCCCTTACTGTTTTCTCCACTATGTTCCAATTTATTTTATCCAGTTGGGTGTTTTTCAACTTGGCCTGCTTCTGACATTGGTTTCTTTTCTACTATATGAAGGGTTAACACTGTTACTCCCTTTGTTCCTTTTTTAACTTTATCTCTGAATTCTACTCTAACTAAAAGATCAAAAACTATATTTTAAACTGACTTCATTCCTCACTGATTCTCTAATTTTTCTTTCAAAGCCCCAACAATACTTGTCAGTTCGTCTGACAAATTCAGAAGGCTTTTCACCCTTCCCTGGGACACTTCCTCTGCTTCTGAGCAAACCCGGTTCTTGGAGCCAAAGTAAAGTGTTCCAGACATGGATCTTTTTATTTCCTAATAAATCTTTGAGTATGAAGTAACTCCATTGAGTTCTACCGGTACTTCCATTTCCACCTAGGATATGACTCATACTCAGTGTAATAAGGGTCCCATCTCTCAACACTTAACTCTGCCACATTCTTGGTTTTTTGAAATCCACAAATACAATAAAGGATTTAGCTAATGATCTCTGAGGGCCCTGGTCAGAAATAAAGTTCTAAAAGAACCTGGTGTGTGTGTGTGTGTGTGTGTGTTTTATCTTTTTATTTATTTATTTTTTTTGCTTTGACTTCAATTGCCCTACACCCACACTTCTGAAGACCTTGTTTCAGATAACGAATAAATTGGGAGCATGTAGTTGGGGCGTCTCAGACTAGCTGAAGGAAATCCAAGGGAGTCCATTGAGGTGCAGCTGGCGCAGTTGCCTCTAATCAAAAATGGCAAAACATCCTGGAGTAGGTACAGAATGACAGAATCTAGGGCACCCAACCAGACAGTAATTTCCATGCTTGACATTGAATTGCAAAAACAAAACAGAACAAAACAAAAAATAAACTTGCACAATAGAGCTAGGCTTGTTTGTGGAAAGTTTCACCTGGTTAGTGGGGAACTTTGCATTTCTTGTATTTTGCCTGGAACATCAATTTTAACTGTGCTGGCAGTTGGAGGCTTACTCCAAACCTGGGGTTTGAATTGCACAGGTTGCAGAAGCATCACCTGGAAGCTTTTAGAAACACAAACTCTTGGATTCATTCAGGCCTACTGAATCAGAAGCTTGGGGAGGGGGGGAGCCCAGCAATCTATGTTTTAAGAAGGCCTACAGGTGATTCTGGTGTGTGAGAACTTCTGTGCTAAACACCAAGGATGCCTTCTAAGGTAGGCATGCTCTGGGTTTGGATTCTGATAGCACTGGGCCCCAATTTGGCCATTTAGTTCCATTGTAGCTCTTCTGATCCCAGAGAGAGAATATTGGCACTAAGGACAATTCAGGGCAAAGAGATACAAACATTACTAGCTAGTGCTTTGGCTGCAAACACTTGTTTGTTTGTTTATTTGTTTTTTCCATTGTTTTCATCTAAGAGGAGTCACGAAAGAGTTGGAGGTATATCCAAAATCCCTCAGATGCAGTAGCCTGAGCCTTCTTGCCAGTCTTACCAGAGAAAAAAGGTTTTACAAAATATTTACCTCCACTAGCTTATAACACTGCAGGGAACTCTATCATTCTGCCCAGCAAAAATGCCATGACTTATGACTAATACTAAAGCGGTATTTCTAGCCCTTGTGTGACTGGGAAGAAAACCAAGAGCTTGGCTCCCCGCTGAGCAGAGATTCTCTGGCTTTGGTTTACATTGGGAGCCCTGGGGTCGTATAAAATGCGTATGAGGGCTGTCTGGAAAAAAAAGAGGCCATTGTCAATATAATGAGAATGGTTACAGGCTGGATCCTTTCTGGACAGCCCTCATAGATATTCAAACCTCAGAGGTTTCATTGCGGACAGTCTAAGGTGTAAAGCCTAGGAGTCAAGACTTAAGAGATCCCAAGCCACCTTGTAGTTGCTTCCAAAAGAATTTCAAAGAGCTTTTGCCTTACGCAATAGATACACTTGTCACCTGTACATGATTTCCATTTCCCAAACTTCCTAGGTGTAGATTTCAGAGCCTTCTCTTAGTTAAAAATATGAACAGATCACTTTGAAATGATAATGTTCCCATATGTTCAAATGGAGCTTGTGCACTTTTAAAAGTTCTTTCACACGCACCATCTCAAAATAGAGCGCAGAATCATATTGCGTCGAGAAAGTTGCTTTCTCAATCCAAGCAAGTACTTAGAGAGAAGTTTAAGAATATATATGTATTTGTGGCCACATATAAAGTGTAAGAATTAAGGCCATGGATGAAATTAGGCATTATGGAGAACAAGCTACCCAGGGGGATTAAAAAAAAATCTGTTTTTCTTAGTAAGAATTAAATTAAGGTGATTTTTAGTGTAACTGTGCTAGAGTTCTAGCTGTTTTCAAGGCTGGGGTATAAAATATTGGATTATGTACTTTTTCCATACTTGAAAAACTTGTTTGCAGTGTAACTTCCACAATATACTGCCAAATAAATACTAAGTGCGTCTATGTTTATTTATTTGAAACAGAGACATCAAAATCAACCAAGAATTTTCTTTATGTAGGAGTGGAGGAAGACCCTAAAGGACACATTTTCATTTTGTAATAATAAAGGATCAGGACATCTTTCAGCAGTATCCTTCTGGGCTCTATCTATCTCAACCAGTTCATTTTGTTAGAAAAGAGTGCTAATGCAGCCAAGCTTGTAGGTCTGATTTCCACATAAGAGGAAAACTCTTCTCTGTTCACAGACCACACCCTGGCCACCAGCCAACTGCCTTGCAAATGTGTGCTATTAATCAGGAAAGATTTTAAGAAAAATGGAGAAGCTATTAATACTCCCATACAAGAAGTGAAATTTTCTTTCATATTGTTACATGCAGCCAGGGCTTCATCTCTGTTGTATTTATCATTTAATTGGATTTTAAAGCATCTACTGCTTTGAGAATATCTTTTTGTACACAACAGTTTTCACCATGTAACATATTATGGGGATCCAAGACAGAATCTCAAATATCAAGTATTAAGTAGATAACACTATGCAAAACAATATTCATGATTAATTCTGACATTTTTATCTGATTACCTCTATTGGATAGGTATACTACTTATTTGCAGTTTTCTAACAAATTTTTTTTTGCTTTAACAGTTGTTACATTGCCATAGGTAGGATTTGACATTGCTATAACTTCATTGGGTTCTGCTTATTTTCTCACATGATTTAGGTTATAGCTAAGTATGCACTAATTCTAACTTGGAAAGTTTACCCTAAAGATGATGGCTGGAAGATTACATATCGCTTCACACTGTATGGAATGTAGAGTAAGTGTGTGAAACACACACACACACACATTAAACATATAGCATCACACCCCTGTCAAATTTTCCCCAAAGGCAAAACCAAAAACCAAAGGAAGGGTTTAGTTGACTACACTTTTCTTACTCATAGTTCTCACTTATTTTCTGTTCTGACTTTTCTTCTCCCAAGCAACATTAAGGTGGGGAAAAAAGGGTAAAAATATTTGTTCCAAGAGAACTTTGTTAATGTAAGTTTTGAAGACTAGAGCCAAAGGCCTTTCCCCCTGGGTTTCTAGAGCAAAACAAAAATTGAAACACAAGTCCGCAGATAACAAGCTGTGACAGTCCCTGGGGTCCAGCTTCTCAGACTGCAGCTGAGTAATATTCTGCCACTACTGGGAACTGTTAATGCATTTGGCCCAGGTTCAAGGAATTGTTAGAGGGCCAGTACGGCTGTACTCCAAATGCTGTCTG
>PVKE010025009.1:0-23371 GCA_004027555.1 Craseonycteris thonglongyai
GCGGGTTGAGCGCTCGCTTTGAGGCCCCGAGGACCGAGGATTGAATCCCGGCTCCGGCCCAGGCAGGACCCACATGCTGAACTGGGGAGTTCCCACAGTTCGGTTCTCTAGCTGTCTCTGTCTCTGTCTCTCTCTCTATCTGTCAAAAGTAAAATAGAAATAAATATGCACTGAAGATAAAATAATTACTCTCTATAAAATATAAAAAAAAACAAAAAACCAATACAATTAGAAAACAATATTCCCACAATTTGAGGCAAGCAGATTAAAATGGCATAGGAAGCTCTGGATTTGGGGGCAAAAGAATTAGTTTCTAGAATGAGCTGTAGCAATAATTAGCTGTGTGACTTTGGGCTGCTCATTGAGCCTCTCTGGGCTTCACTTTTTCCCCATTTGTAAGGGGGCCATTGGCATGACCTCTTTGGCCCTAGGCCTTCAACTTACCCTTTTGAACTGATCTTTGGGCCACATGGCCTCCTTTGGTTCCGGAAATAGAACACACTTGTTCCTGTCTCAGAGCCTTTGCACTTGTACTTTCCATAGCTTATAGTGCATATCTGCGTGGCTTACTCCTTTCCATCCTTTGAATCTCAGCTCAAGGGTCAGCTCATTTGCAAAGGGCTTTCCTGTTCCCTGTGAATCCTCACCTCTCCTTCCTCCGCCTTGCCACTTTCTATCATACCACTTGCTCAGTTGTCTTCCTGGCTCTCACGTGATCTGAAACAGTCTTACTTGTTCATGTGTTACATTGGATGGCAGGCTTCCTTGTTAGCATGCGAGCTCCGTGAGCTGGAACTTTCCCTGTCTTGTTCATTGTCCTAATTTCAGTGCCCAGGGAAGTGCCTGGCACAGAGCAGACACTCTGTGACCTCTTGTTGAATGAATGGTGGGCAGGTGGGGTAGACTGGAGAAGATCTGCCAGGCTTCATGCGTGATGGACATTCCACGGATTCGTCTAAGCTACCCATAGCAAAGAACACACAAGGAAAAGGGAAGACTATCCCTAAATAATGAGATATCAGAAAGGATACCAATATCCCCAAGTCCTTGCAGGCTCCCTGCTCTTAAAAGTCTCCAGCCGACTATTTTTCTTCTGTTCACCAGACGTGAAAAGGCTGATTGGGAGTGAGGTGAGGGCAGGCCAGGCGGGTGAGCTAACAAAGATATGCTAGGTGTCCAATTGGTAATTTGGTTCACACTGGCCATTGGTATGTAGCTCTTTTACATACTTAAACTCACGGAAGAAAGAAGCAACGCTCCAGAGCTGCAGCTGGATTTTTAGTGCATACTTTAATGCAAAATTCTGGAGAGGCTTATCCTGTACATGTGTAGCACCTTTCAGTTTACAGAACACTTTTTACAAACCGTCTCACTTGTTCTCCAAACAGCCTTACTTTTGTCAGTACTGGAATTTTAGATTTACTGATGGAACTAGAAAGAGTAGATGGCTTATGTGGAGGCCCGAGGCTGCCAATAGGCAGAACCGGGGCCAACTCAGGCCTCGAGATGCTTACGTCCAGGCCAACTTCTCTCACGTTTTTCTCCTTTCCACGCTCTTCCGTCCCTTCCCTTCCAGAAGTGTATTCGGAGGATTCTCCTAGAGAGTTAGAGGGAACGGCCCTTGGTTGATCAGTGAGTCCTTAGTTGATGGCTATATTCTGCAGGTTGCAGGGCACTGGCCACATTTCATCCCAGGAGTTTAGTTCAAGGTCTTGGATCCCACTTCTCCCCTGGCTAGAAAGAGATTTTAGTCTTTTGTGAAGGTGAGCCATGCTCACCTTGCAAGGTCGCTTGACTGCTGTCTTTATTAATGTGTTTCTAAACTCATTTATATTGCTTAGGCTTTTGGGAAAGAAAATAATCTATTTTGATTTAATAGACAACTTTCAGGAGATCAGCTTTCCAAATGGGATTAATCATGTGCCAAAATCATCACAATTATCCTAGAAAGTGAAGAGGAAAGATGTTCCAAAGATGGTGGGAGCCAAGATCTGGTTCCGGCTTCTTTTCCATCAGTGTCTTGGGGAGCTGGGACATTCTTTTGCCAATCTCCGTGATTGCTGGGTAGAACTAAGACTGAGCAGGCTGACTTTATTCCACCCTGCTTCCAAAACATTTGTGCTTTGGCTCTGTAGTAGTCAGCTCAGAATTTCACGACAAAAGACCATAGACTGGGTGGCTTATTCAACAGATACATTTTTCTCTCCAGTCCGGAGACCGGAAGTACAAGATCAAGGGCAAGTAGGGCTGATGTGTGGTGCACCTCTCATCTTGGGGTATACAGATGGCCTCCTTCTCGTGGTGCCTTCACGTGATGGAAGGAGAGGGGTCTCTTCCTCATCATAAAGGGCACTAGCCCTGTTGATTAGAGCCCCTCTCTTATAACCTCATTTAACCTTAATTACTTTCTAAAGGCCCTGTTTCTGACATAGTCACACTGGGGTTTAAGGTATTAATATATGAGGTTTTTTTGGGGGGTGGGGGAGCATAATTCAGTTCATAGCAGTTTCTATACGGGCATCATCCTAAATTAGATGCATTTAAAAAATACAGTCCGCACCTTGCCCCAAATTGGGAGACTTTAACCACAACTGAGACATGGTCTAACGTGTACCTACTGTAGTCATAGAGCTCGGGGCTCGCTGTTGGCAAGAAAAGTGTTTTTTTGAGATAGTGGGTTCTTTTTTACTCTTAGTCCATGGAAACTTGGAGAGACAGAGTGTTTAATGATGAAACAGAATGAAACCATTTGGCTGAAGCGCTTGGGTGCTTAAAGGTGCCCATCTTTTTCTGAGCTCCAATTCTTTTCTGAAGGACGCTTATGGGAAGATCCGGGCAGGGTTAGAGCTGGTGAGGGGCTCAGCTCTGCATGACATGGTGTGGAACTAAAGATGGCACCAGCACATCGGCTACACCCACCCGGCAGGTTTCTTATGGAGGAAAGATGCTCAAAGTCGACCTGCCCAGTTTTAATTCTGCCCAGCAATCACTGAGAATGGCCAACAGATGATGGAGGTCTCTGAAGGCTGCTAGAAAGGAAGCCTGATTGGCTCAGGTCATCTTCGGAGCATCTGTCCTCTCTATGGAGGTCAAAGAGACCATCCACTTTGGGACTCTGGTCCTAGTGGCAGTTTCAGCGGAAACTTGACTGTTTATATGTATCAGGCACATTACTGTACCCAGAATGGAGAAACAAAACCTCAAAAACCTCTAAAATGTACCAGAACAGTTAAGTGGTTTGCAGACACCATTTGAATTTGTTCTCTCCCTTGTAAGTGTCTGGAATTGAGTCCTATGAATTGGAAATGGAAACTGGCTTTCTAATACCCCATGTAAGGGTCTGAACCTTCAGCAGTGGAGGGGGTGGTCCCAAGGGGGAACTGAATCCTCTTCTTCATTCCCAGAGCCAGGGAGGTAGGGTGGGGTAGGCATAAAAGGTTGTATGGAGGATTTCAGGGGATTCTGGTTCCTATACTGCCAATCACTTTGGTTCCATTGCTTACCCTTTCCCTGGAGGAAAGAGTAAAGCCGAGTGGAATGGTGGGAAAACATGGGATTTGGAGAGTTAACCACTGCCATATGTAAACCGTGTGATCACAGGGAACTTTCTCTCCTCCCCCCTCATTCCTCTTTTACCCTCCTTCCTCCCTCCCTCCTTTTTCCCTTTCCCATTGATACAGAGTTCTGGTCCCAGTTTCTGTCTATTAGAACTGAGTATTATAAATTGAAAATGAGACCTGACTTTCTAGTCCTAATTTCTTTCGTTCAACTACCCAATGTAGAGAAGTGCGAGTGCTTGCAGTTAAAAAAGAAATGCCTGAAGAAACAATGCAGATTTGCCCAAGTGATGAAGAACCTGGATGCTGCGGTAACCTTTGAGAAGGGCCCCAAATGCCAGTATTTGTAATTCAGATGTATAAGCGAATAGCAATGTTACTACCAGGAAAGTGAGTTTCTCATGTGCGAGCAGGCCCGTGGGTCCCCCAAATAGCAACACATCAAATATTTTAGCAGGATAAAGATAAATAGTATAATTTCCCAAAGTGAATGCGATTTGAGCCTGACAGTCTGAACAGAGATGCTCAGTATCAGGTGTGAGATTTGACGACTGAACATCCACCCACTTTTGTTATGTGAGATGAGAAAACAGGTGCTAAATGTTTAAGAAAAATCCACGGGAGGAAAAGCGTAGCGATGAGGAGTCTATCTGTTGACTTATTTTATTTTCACTGCAAATTTGGGACCATTTATTGTTGCCCATTTTAACTGTAAACTAATGTGGGCCAGGTCCTGGATTGTACGGGTTGAGAATGTTGCTTTTGTCCGAAGGCATTCATTTTCCGTGGTGAAATTTGAGACCGTATGGAAAGTAGCTATGTAGATCTAGCTCAGCATATATGTCCTTAAAATAACCTCATCGGAGTAAATGCATGTATATTTATTTAACCAAGTCTGTGGGCAAGATTCTGCCCTCTACAGCATAGAAGCTTAGAGTGGGAGGACTTGGGTTCTAGGGCCGGCTCTGCCACTCTTCCGGGAAAGGAGGGAGTTGAGATATCGACCACTAAGGTCCCTTCCTGCGCTGATAGTCTTAGATTGCCTGGGTCCATGTTTGAACTCTATCACTTACTAGTGGCTGATTTGGGCAACGAGCCTCGTTTTTCTGTGACTTAGTCTCTCATCTGTAAGGTGGAGCTGACGGCTTGTACTTCCTTGGTTTGTTGTGTGGATTAAATGAAGTGATACATATACAAAGCTTTCAGGAGCATCCTGAAGCATCTTTTTTTTTTTTTTAAGTTTTATTTATTTATTAATTAATTTTTTGACAGAGAGAGAGAGAGAGAGAGATACAGAGACAGAGACAGAGAGAGAACTGAACTGGGGGAGCTCCCCAGTTCAGCATATGGTTCCGCACGGGCCGGGGCCGGGATTCGATCCTCGGTCCCCGGTGCTGCAAAGTGAGCGCCTAACCCACTGAGCCATCCCGGCTTTCCCCTGAAGCATCTTAAGGGGCCTGTGAGTGGTACCTGCATTCTGTTGTTATCATGGTTGCAGGGGACCCTGTTCTGTGAAGTCAGGGACGTTCTTCAGCCTCTTAAGAAGCATCCAGTTTACTCTCCAGATCATCGGGGAGGGTGGCTTATAGCAGAACACCCCCTTCCTGGGACTCTCTTTGCAGTCCAGTATTTTTACCCTGGTTAAAAAAACAACAACCTAGGTTATCCTAGTCAAACCAGAGAAAAAACATGGACTGGAAGCACCATCCTTGACTCTGAGGTATTGTTCTACAAATTTTATTAGCTGTGTGAACTCCGGCAAGTCACTTAAACTTTCTGAGCCTTCGTGTTCTCCTGGGTAAAATAAAGATCACAGTAACACCTGCTTCACAGTTACTGAGATAGTTAAATGAGACAATCAACATGAACAACCTTTATAAGTTGTTAAGTTCTAGACCAGCAGTTCCCAAAGTGTTTTTCACGGGACAGAGACTAGTCTCATCAGATGCTCTACAGAAAAAAACAACGTGGTTTCATGGTCAACTCATCTTGCAGAGTGATGCCTGTTCATTCCTTCCTCGGGGGTCTTTTTTAAAATTAATTAATTAATTTTATTTTTGACAGAAAGAGAGAGATACAGGGACAGAGACAGAAAGAGAACTGAACTGGGGGCGCTCCCAGTTCAGCATATGGTTCCGCACGGCCGGGGCAGGGATTTTATCCCCCTCCCCGGTGCTGCAAAGTGAGCGCTTAACCCACTGAGCCATCCCGGCTTCCCCCTCGGGGGTCTTCATGACCCTTAGCTGGTTGTTAGTTAGGTAGTGCTGTGTAACAAATAACCCCAACATTTAGTGGCTTAAACCAATGATATATGTTTATTATCTCATTGTTCCTGTGGATCAGGAACTCAAAACAGCTTAAGCAGGTGCTCTGAGTAGGAGTCACTCGGTGGTGTGGTCAGATGCCGTCGGGCTGTGTCATCTGATGGCTTGTCTGAGATTGGGATATCTGCTCCAGATCTGGCTCGTTCGTGTGACTTGCAAGTTGTTGGAGAGAGGCCTCCTGTCCTGCCAACGTGGACCTTTCTGTGCACTGCCTGAGTGTCCTTACAACATGGTGTCTGGCCTCTCCCAGAACAAGCCATTTAAGAGAGAACAAGTTAGAACTGATAATGCCTTTTATGACTGAACCTTAGATGGTCACATATTCTTACTACCACCACGTCTTTTCCCCCCAGTTTTATGAGATACAATGCACATAGACATTGGATTAGTTTTAGGTGTGTGAGTAATGATTTGCTATTTGTAGTTATTGTGAAATGATCACCACAGCAAGTCTCATTAACATCTGTCACCTCACATAGTTATGTTATTTTTCTTGTGATGAGAACTTTTCAGATCTACTCTGTTAGCAACGTTCAAATATGCAACATGGTGTTATCAACTAGTCTCCAAGCGGAACATTACATCCCCAGCACTTATGTGTCTTATAACTGCAAGTCTGTAGCTTCTGACCACCTTCAGCCATTTTGCCCACCCACCACCCATCCCCTGCTTTGGGTAACTATCAACCTGTCCTCTGTTTCTATGTGTTTGCTTATTTAAAGTTCCACATATAAGTGAAGTCATACAGTATTTACCTTTCTATTTCACTTAGTATAATGCCCTCAACTTCCACCCATGTTGTAGGAAATGGATTTGCCACCACATTCTTTTTGTTAGAACAGAAACACTGAGTCAAGTTCACACTTGGAGAATGAGGGAAGAGTAGGCTCTCTGTGGAAGGAAGGAATGTCGAAGAATTTGAGGACATGTTAAAATCACCGTAAACATTCCCCCCCCCATTACTTGTAGAATATATACTAAATGCCAGGCACTGAGCTAAGTGCTTTGTAGTCAGTATCTCATATAATCCTCTTTATAGCTCAAGAAACAGGTGAAGCTATTATTCCTGGTTTCTGAAGGAAGAGCCTTGGGCCTACAGAGCTTATGCAACTTTTCCAGATCCCTTGTCACTCTATGATCCCTTGTCGCTCTATGACTTGAACCTGGGTGTCTGTTGATGCTGGAATCCTCTCCTCTACCTCCTACACCTCCCCTGATCATTTTACAGCACAGAAACCTGGATGATTTTGTTGAATTCTGCATTTCCCACTCACCCACAGAACCATGGTTCACTGAACTCCCTGTACCTCTCCTATTACCCGCTGCTTGAACTGGAATTTTAGAACGACAGTGCCTACGGGGAGTATGAGTATGTGGTCTTATAAACAGATGCCAGACTGCGTAGCAGTCCAAGTAGATTATTCAAATACAGAAAGCATCTATTGAACCTGTCTTGTGTGCGCACCATGCTACAACTAGATCTGTAAAACATGTAGCAAAACATGACCACTCGACATACCCTGTTTCTTCTCACTGTGAAATGAGAGGTTGTGTGTGACTCCCCGCAGTCACAGACCCACTTCTACAGGGTCCCCTTCTTTGGCAACCCTCTTCCTTTACACATTCAGTGACTGAAAGCCCAACCTTCCCGGTCAGAGCCAGAAGAACAGGATGTTGTTCAGGCCGGGCCGCAGAAACATCAGGGGCTAGGAGGATGCTGTGTGTCTGTCGCAGACCTCAAGTCTGTGTGGTGTGACGGAGCACAGGTCAGCCTTGCAGCCGCGGTGGTGGGGACAGCGTGCCTGTGGTGACGATGACATGCACACAGGCACAGCCACGGGCAGAGGACGGTCAGCACTCCTGCTCGTATTTCCAGGACACATGTTTTTGACTACTTTGTTGCTTTTTCTGCACATTCTGGAAGAGAAAATGATGTCCAGGAAGCAGGAGGCATTTGATGGCTGGGAGGTTCCCACGTTTTCAAATGTTGCATGTCTGGCTTATTTCTGAGGCTATTTTATATTCCGAGGAAGGGTATGGAGCTTCTGTGTCCTGAGCAGGAGAGGATGAATACACGGGCTTTGTTGAATATGTTCCTTTCCTGCACAGAATGGCAGAGAGAGGCCCCAGGGCAGGGGGAAAGTGGGCTGAAAGAGGCTGCCCGAGGTCTTCGTCCCATTCTGGAGCCAACTCACATGGCATCTGTAACCATAGTAACCACAGGCTGAGAATTCTCAGGATATGGATAGGCTATTGCACCCCCCTCTGCTTCTTTTATTTTCCCTTCTTTTCCTTCATACAGCAACTATCCCCATGCTCTGAGCCTCTCCCCACCCCTCCCCCCACAGTGACCGACTTCCAGAGTGGTTTCCACACTGGTAATTTATCTTCTGACTCTTCATTTCCTGCGGCCCCATTTTCAGTTCCTGGATCCACACTGGTTTTATTACAACCCAGGTTAAGCCACATGCATGTGATTTCCTCAGATTTTCTTATTTATTTATTTATTTGTTAATTATTGGGGTGACATTAATTGATATCAATTATATTGTTTCCAGGTGTATAATTCTACATGACATTGTCTATACATCGCATTATGTGCTCACCACCCAGAATTAACTCACTTTCCATCACCCTGTGTTTGATGTCCCTGCCCTACTTCCCTCCCCCCATCCCTCCCCCTCACCTCCCCCCTTACCCTCAGGTAACCACTAAACTATTGACTGTGTCCATGAGTCTTTGTTTCTTTGTTCCTTTCAGTTTTATATTCCACCTATAAGTGAGGTCATATGCTTCTTGATTCTTTTAGTCTGACTTATTTTGCTTAATAAGTTTTCAAGGTCCGTCCATGTTGTCACAAATTGCTGTAGTCCATCTTTTCTTAATGCTGAGTAGTAGTCCATTGTGTAAATGTACCACATCTTTTTTATCCAGTCATCTATCAGAGGACACTTTGGTTGATTCCACGACTTGGCCACCATGAACCATGCTGCAATGAACATTGGGGTACATGTGTCTTTCTGGATTAAGGTTTTCAGGTTTTTTGGGTAGATCCCCAGGAGAGGGATGGCTGGGTCACATGGCAATTCCATTCCTAGTTTTTTGAGAAGATTTTCTTAGCTTTTCACACTTTACTATGAGAGAGTGTTCTACACGTCACGCAACGTTCACACTCTAGATTTCATTGTATCTGTGTATAATGATGGTGGCTCATGGCACTCCTTGTTTTGAATACCACTCCTGTACATATGGTCTGGTTTAGATTTTGACAGCTTTTGGATGTGTTATAAAAGAACAGAGAAAGTCAGTGAGGCGCAGTGGCCTGGAGTTGGGTGTCATGGTGACATGAGAGTGGAGAGGTGGCTTGTGGCTGGATTACACAGGGTACAGTGGGCATTATGAAGGAGTTTTCTGTTTTTCTTCTTTTTCTGAGAATAATGGGGAGGCACTGAATGGTTTGAAATAGGAAGATGACACAATAGTATTTTTATTTTAAAGTATTTATATCAGTCATACAGGGAATGATTGAGTGAACAAATGTCAATGGAGAATACCTACTACGTGCCAGGCATGGTGCTGGGGGTGGGACCCCTCACCTGGGGGTCGCTGTGTCTTCTTGTAGGAATCGTAGGAATTTTTGAAAAGCATTTAGACAGGAAGAGAGCTTTTGTTGGCATCGTTGGTTTATGACAACCAAATCTAAATTGCTGGTTGCAAATGGGATATGTATGTTAAAGCTTTGGCCACCATGTTTTCAATTTCTGTTCATTAAAATCAATATTTTCCTGGCTTTGTTATATGGTCCTTGGTTTTCTGATAATTTATATATTGTGAATCAACAAATCAATAAACCAAAAACAATGGCCTGCCTACAGTTTATTGTACTTCAGATGCCTTTCAGAAAGCATCCAGCTATATGTCCAGCCTAATGAGCCTAATAAAAATTGCCAGCGTCCCCTCCCTGCCCACTGTCACTTTGCTCCTGGAGTGTCGGAAGCCATTATGACAGTGGGGTATTTGGGACCCCCTGCAAGTTGAGTCCTTGTGGCCGTGTCCCCGAAGCCTGAATAATGAGAGTCTACAACGTGCTGGTGCCTTTCTCCGGCAGGGTGAGAGCCCAGTTTCTAGAACAGCATGGTTGCCTGCCCATCACACAGGTACCTCTGCATCCAGACTCTGTTCTAAAGATAGGCAGAGCCCACGACCGCATAGGGTGGGCTTAAAGGAGCCTCATGAGTCCCCGTCTATAACTGACCCTCATCCCTCCTTCCTGGGACTCGTCAGATCGTTTAAAATGTACCAGTAACTCCATTCCCTCATGCATATAGTTATTCCATAAACATGTCTTGAGTGAGCGCCCACAGAAATGGGGTGGAGCATAGACTCAGACAGATGAAAAGGACATGAAGCTTTCTACCCAGAAAAGTCACAATCCAGCCACCAAGACAGGTGCATATGCCACGATTGATGCGCTGATAGAGATATAGACTAAAACATCATCTCCAGAACACCTCTAGCGAATCTGCAAATACATTTCCTCCGGATGGACATGGGAACTCTCAATTATCCAGCAGTAGAACCAAGTGAATCACATTTCTATGAGAAGGCGGGGCCAAGAGGGCATGGGACTCAGGGCTGAACTGTAGGGACAGGTGGCATAGAAGTGGAAAAGGGAGCCTTCGGGAGCACGGAAGAGAGGCTTTGGGGAGGAGCTGTGTAGGGAGCAGACAGAGGGCCCTGGCTGCCAGTAGGTTGTGTGATGAGGGCGATGGGATGGAGGTGCCCTTGGGGCTAGCAGAGGGCAGAAGGTGGTGACACAGGGGAAGCTTTCACTTGCATGAATGTCTGGTTGACCTTAAACTCACTTCAGACATTGGAGGGGAGCTGAGACACCTAAGCCTCTGAGGCTTCTCGAAGGATAACGTGGAGTTCTAGAGGTCAGGTGACTTGCTCTGGCCCAGACAGCAGAGGTGACAAAGGCCATCTTTGAGCCCTTACCTGCCAACTTCCATTCACCATTGCCTCCGATGGTAATGCCAGCCGTGTCTGGGCCCGTTTTCCTCTCCCCTTTTCCTTTGGGAAGAATTAACAGAGAGTTCTTCTCTGTGCCTGGCACTGTCCTGGGAAGTCCCAGACATGAGCAGCACAGAGTCCCTGCCCTCCTGAAGCTTGCCGCCTGGCCAGAGCTCAGCCTCTCATACAAACACTCCGGCCAGCGTCCTCTGTGTTTGAGAAAGCTCTTTCAGGCACAAGTCAAGGGGTTTAAACAGTGTCACACTAAGGAGGAGAATAAGGCCGTTCTGAGGTTGTATTGCTCTGGAAAAAGTGCTTAGTAGGAAATGAATGTTGATCAGCGTTCTGTTAGAAAAGTCAATGATTTCAAAGAAAGACTCAGAACTGCCTCGATCGGACTGAAAATTTATCAAGGATCTTTGTTAATTAGGACAGTGTGGCCTGTGTGCATATCATTCCCCGATGATGATGACATACAAATGAATCTCCAAGGAATTGCAAGAGGCCGACACATTACATACTTAAATTCTCTCTCCCAAGCAGATGGGAGCTTTCTGCTACACATGATTCCCAAAGTGTCTAAATGTACATGTCTTCTGACTAGGCGGGAACTGGGGCTTCTGTTGGTTATGAGCCGGACAGTCTCTCTGCTACACCTGGGATGCTGAGGCAGACCGAGGGCAACAGATATTTCAGGATGCCAGCCTGCATCACAGGGGCTGAAGGAGAACCCCCTTTGCCACTGATTGCACTGGCTGAAGTGTCCACTATGCATCCAGGGGGCTGTGAAAGTTTGAAGCACCACTGGGGTGAGGACACACGCTCACTGCTGAGATTCTCGGCTGAGTGGCTGGGGACCCTGTCAGAGCCATCCTGCTAGCAGCTAGCGGAGGTTGCCGCTCTATTGTAAGCCGGTCCTGGCTATTGGGGAACCCCGCCTGGTGGTGTTGATGGTGCTACCAGTGGTCGTGCTCCTGTGGAGAGGAGGCGTGTGTGACCAGAAGATGTGTGAGGGCTCATCTCCCCAGCTGCTGCTCTGAGGTGCTGACTTACCTCTCTGTGCTTGCGTCCCCTCCTGAGGATAGGACATGATCACAGTCCCCATCCCCGGCGGTCGGGAGACGCAAATGAGAACGCACACAGAGAACAGAGTGCTGCGCCTGGCGCCTAGGAGGTGCCTAGCAAATAACGACGATGCGATGTTACCAGGAACATCCATCTCCTGAGGGTCTGCAGCAGGCACAGTACTCAGTGCTCAGCAGCCTGAGCCACTTCGCTTGTTCTTCCAGTTAGTGTCCTCACAGTTAGCCAAACGACCTAGATGCTCGCGGCTTCCAAAGAACCTGCCTGCAGGGAGGGCTCCAGATCTGGTTTTTAATTTCCTAAATCGTAGCTTTATTGAGATACAACTAACAGAACATAAAATGTCCTCTTCTAAAATGTGTAATTCTGTGGTGTTTACTGTATTCACAGAGCTGTGTAATAATGACCACTCTGTGATTTTAGAAAAATTTTATCACTCAAACACAAAAACAAAAACAAAAACACACCCCATTCCCATTTAAGCAGTCGCTTCCCATTTCCCCCTCATCCCATCCCAGTCCCCGGTAAACACTAATCTACAGCTTTCTGTCCACGTGGACATATCTATTTTGGACATTTCATATGAATGAAATCATATATGTAACACATGGCTTTTTGTGACAGGCTTCTTTCACTTAGCATCCACCTACCTCTATTTTTGAATGAACGTCAATCATCTGAGACAGGCAGCATCAGGTCTTCCATTCTGAAGACAAGGAAACCGAAGCTGACAGTGTGTATGTAACTGCTCATGAGCATCCCCCTAGTAAGTGCTGGGGTTTGCACTCAGGTCTGGGTTGGCTCCAAGACCACTTTTCATCCACTTGCTGGCCTCTGATTGGGCCTCTGCATCCTGCTGAACACTGTCTCTAGGAAGAGGCGTGTGTCTCACTAGGTGCAGATGCCACGGGCCTCAGGCCTGGCCCCTCCTCGGTGTTGTGGTTACAGGAGTCTCTCCTCACAGGACTCTGATATTCTCCATCCATCACATGGAGGAGGATACGGTTTCAGGACCGCCTACCCACACGGCGGGTTCTGAGCCTTGTGGTGGCTTGTCTAGCTTTTTCGTCTGTTTCTTAAGGGTCATGACATGAACTGGGGAAGTTACAGAAGTGAAAGGGAAAGGAGTCATAGATTCTCTGGATTCCAGTCACTCAATAGGATGAAGGAAATGCCATGTTTCTGGCCCCATCTTCAATAGTAGATTGTAATTAAACAGTAGTAAGGTGGCTCCCCTCGCCTGTCCCCAGGAGACATAGAGTGTACATCCCTCAGCTGCAGTGACAGCACTGGGCAGTTTGTGGAAGGGAAAGACCTTGCACCAGCTGGTTTTGGGGTGGGATGTGTGTCTCTGGTGTACGTTCATCTGGGACCTACCTAGTGTATGCTGGGAAACAGCACATCCCACGAAGTGTGAGTGTTCTCTGTGGTTCCCAAACACTGCTTCTGTCCTGTGGTTCTCGCACATGCCACTCTAGAAAAAAGGCCTCATTTGATTATTAAAAATGCAAGTGAGCTTTCCAGCTTTTACTAAAGAAGAAAAATAACCTTATGTACCTCCAGTTCCTGTAGAAACACCACTGGACCTTACTTTGACTTAAAACGCCCGAGAATTGGTCTTTGAAAGAGCTGATTAGCTGGAAGCACACGAGGACCCAGGTCTGAGGATGCAATCATGTGCTTGTTTGGTAGATTTCTCGTGGACGTGGCCTCGGTTTACGTGAGACCTTCAGCGTCAGCCTTGCGTGGTGGAGTAGAGGTGCCCATCCTTATGCTTTCCTCTTATTATTTCTTTCTTTTTAAATTTATTTCGTTGTTTTTGACAGAGACAGAGAGACAGAGAGAAGGGGGAGGGCCCAGAGTGGTCTCCATAGTGGTACACCCTCAGTTTTTGACATGGTTTTGTTTCCACACAGGTGTGGGCAGGGGCTGCGCAGGGCGGGAACTGGGCTCGGGGGCCTCCCGCATGGGAAGCTCACCCCAGTTCAGCATATGGGTCCATGTGGGTCGGGGCTGGGATTTGATCCTCAGTCCCGGGGTTGCTTAGTGAGTGCTTAACCCACTGAGCCATTCTTGCTTCTCCATCCTCTTACCATTTCATTGCAAATTGGCTAACGTTCAACGGCCAATTCTTGTCTCGTTTGCCTTTTTTCTTGACTGAACCCACTTTGTTGCTCCCATAGAAGGCAGAAAATGCAGGGAAATGAGTGCATTCCAAGAGCAGCCCTCAATCAAAGACTGATGAGAGATGGTGCATAAATACCCCAGCTCTCTTGTCCTTTGGAATAATTCAGGAATATGTTTTTCATAGAGTCCCATTTTCCCCAGAGGGAACGATTCTAGTCTCCAACAATAGTTACTATAGTTTGACACTGTCCTTTTATTGGTTTTCTTGGCTGCCTTCCCATCCTGGTCTTTCTTTTCCACTCCCCTACTGGTGCTTTTTTCCCTTCCCAAACAACCACTGTGCTCAAGTGCTTAGCTTAGGATCAGCTTCTAGAGGAACCCAGATTAAGGCATATGGTAAAGCTTTATCCTGCTATTGCTTCTCTGCCTGATTCCCCAGCCAGCTCACTTTGAGTGTGATGATAGAGTACATGCCCCAGGATGCTTCCCAGGCAGGCTAGTGCCTCTCAGGGGACACAGTCTACCACTTATCAGCAGATTTCTCCCCAAGACGTCTTCAGCACTAATCCTGGTGCTGGTGAGTAATCCATGAAGCATGAAAAGAGAGGTTAAGGCTTGATGAGACTCATCTCAGCCTCATCAAACCATTTGTTTCATAATTCTCCCTCTGAGAAGATGGCAAAGTGAAGTTCAGTGGATTCTCATTACTTGCATTGGTTATGTTCTATAACGTGGCTGTGATGACTGAGCTCACAAATACTGAGCCGTTGCTTCTAGGGGAAATACAGTTAGGCTCCTGCAAACCTCTAGTCAGCTGATCCATGCATGACCTTGTTTTTGTGTGTTTCTGTTTAGAAGGCATCGTATTTAATATAGGTTGTCAATTCATTAACATTGAACTCACGCCAACAGCACTAGAGCTCGTGTCGGAGGGGGCTCACCTAGCACGTGTATTTTCCCAGCGAAGCATCACAGACTTGCACTTAGGAACACTCAACAGCACTTCAGCACTATGCTTGAGTACAATTTTAAACAATGAAATGACCAACAGAAAGCACAAGAATGTGAAAAGCAGGACACTACATAGACCACGAAGAGAATTTTTGGTTTGTGGTGTGAGAGCCGACACAAGAAGGTAGGGTGTCGCCATGTCCGACCTCATCTGGGGACACATGTGTTGAACGACTCAGAGTTTTTGCTGCTCTTCACGTGTTTGCAAATGACTGTGCAGGTGCCATGAGCGTTGATTTTGGGGCTACAGATACATTTTCATCAGCAGGAGAACTTGTGAATATGGGATCTGCGAATAGTAAGGGTGGACTCTTCTTCAGCCCAGAGCATGACCTCCCCATTTCAATGCAGCACGTTTATTAAACACATGTGCCAGGCTCGGCGCTGGACTCTGAGATGGTCACTAGGTGCTCTCTGCCCTCAAAGAGTTTCCAATCCGGTTGCCCAGGAAACTAAACTTATGACATAAGCCGGGATGCATAGTCTACAGGAGAGATGAACAATTCTACGGGAGTGAGAAGAAGGGAATTGACAGTACAGGCCAGGATGAGCTTCACAACGAAAAGAGAGCTTCAGATATGCCTGAGAGACAGTTCACATTTTGGGCATTTCATGCATCACTGAAAAAAGGGAAACAATTGGTCGGAAAACCTTATTTCTAGCTACCTGCATTTTTACTCATTGTCTTGATTTTTTTTTTTTAAAAAGATTTATTGTTTTTTGAAAGAGATAGATAGATAGATAGATAGAGAGAGAGAGAGAGAGAGAGAGAGAAGGGGGAGGGCCCAGAGCAGCCTCCGTAGTTGTACGTCATTAGTTTTTGACATAGTTTTGTTCCACACCTGCGGGCAGTCGCTGCGCAGGGCAGGAACCGGGCTGGAGGCCTCCCGCATGGGGGGCACGCCCCAGTTTGGCATGTGGGTCCACACAGGCTGGGGCCAGTATTCGATCCTTAGTCCCTGGGGCTGCAAAGGGAGAGCTGAACCTGCTGAGCCATCCCGGCTTCCTCTCATTGTCTTGCTTTTATTCCTCTGGGGATGGAATGTCTCTTATCTAAGGCCAAGCCCTCCACTTATGTTCTTTTGGTCCTCCTCCCTTCTCCTGAACCATCACTCTCTTCCTCTCTACTTGAATACTCCCATAATGTGCTTCAGTGCCTACTGTCACCCCCTAGACCCCACGTCCCCCAAGCCACCACCTATTTCCTTTACACCAAGCTTGTCAAACCTGCACCCTAAGGGCCACGCGCAGCCCAGGACGGTTTCGAATGTGGCCCAACACACGCTTGTAAACTTTCTCAAAACATTGAGATTTTTGTGATTTTTTTTTTTACCTCATCAGTTATTGTTAGTGTATTTCATGTGTGGCCCAAGACAGTTCTAATGTGGCCCAAGGAAGCCAGAAGGCTGGCTACCCCTGCTTTACACCCTTCATAGCAAAATTGCTCAAAAGGATTGCCTGCAGTCACGGTCTCCGTGTCCTCACCTCCCTTTCTTTGGAGTCCCCAGCACCTCCCTAAGGCTTTCTTACCAAAGGCATTGGCCTTTGCCTCCCCTTTCTGCTCTTCTATCTGAAGTATCAGGAGCCTTTCTGCTGATTGTTACAAGAGGCCCTGTTAAAAAAGGCTGACGCAGTAAGGACGGGTGCTGTGAAGAGTTATCTTCTCACGGAGCAGGCGGCCTCCCCACGTGGCTCAGCTGCTTGGTGAGGCCGTCAAGGACCCAGGTTTGTGTGGCTTCCTGCCCCGCCTCCCTTCCTTCGTCCCGTTGGCAAAGGCTGTGCCACCTGGCGGTGAGAGCTGCAGAAGCTCCGGCAGGCAGTGTGTCATCCGAACACAGGGAGAGAAATGCAGGGCCTTTACCCTTAGATTGCTCTTTGAATCATGGAGGCAATTTCCGTCGGGGAGCCCCACAGCATACTTCTTACATCACCCCCAAAACCAGTCACAGTCAGAGGGGAATGGTAGTGTCGTCATTGGTTTGGACCAATTAAGATTTACCTGTTAGCAAAAAAAGGGGGAGGGCTCAAGTGAAAGCACTGGGCAGAGCCTGTCATGTCTTCTTTGACACCTCACGGCCGTTTTGACATTCAGCCACTCCCTCCTTCTGGAAGCACTTTGCTTCTGTCACTTGCTTTGTGACATTGTTTCCTCTGGGTGTTCCTTCTTTCCTGTGTCTGTTGGTCACGTTCCTGTTGGTGCCTTTTCTGAGGCTGCCCCTCTGAATAGCTGAATGCCCAAGCACTTGGACTTGAGACGACCCTCGTCTCTGTAGTTCTCCCTAGGTGGTCTCACAACCCTGAATGTTCCTCCGATGGGCACTCCTTGATTTTGTCACTCACGCGTCAAATGGCCCTCTCAGACTTCAAAGACAGAAACAGGACTATGGATGTCCCATCCTGAACCTGCTCCACCCCAAGATTTCCTCATCGGGATAGACTGTCCCACGCTGTAGTTGCTGAAACAGAAATCTAGGCACCAGGGCGTGAGTCTTTTCTTCCCTGTCGCCTGCCACGTCACCTATTCATCAGCAAGTTATGTCACCTAAGACCCTGAAAACACACCCCAGAATTTGTTTGTCTCTTTCTTTCCCGACCATTCTAGACCGATGTATCCTCTCAGCCGGATGGTTGACTGACAGGCTTTTTACTGCTTTTACTGGTCCCTAATTGTACCCCTGCTCTCTATAATCCATTCCCTACAAAACAACCCAAACGAGTTTTAAAAGTGTAAATCAGATTCGGTTATACCTACAGCTTAAAAATCTCGAATCGTGTCCCTTTCCAGTTGGCATTGAACTCCGAGCTTCTGACGGTGGCCTGCGAAACCCCATGCAATGGCTGTTGCTTACTTCCTCTCTAAACCTCATCTAGAGTCTAGTGTTCTCTAGACTGATGTCCTTGAGTAAACCACCCCCTCCCTCCCCCGATCCTAGGGCCTTTGTAGGACCTGTTTTCTCTTCCTGGAATGCATTTCCACCAGATCTTTACGTGACCAGCTCCTTCTCACCCCCGAAATCTTAGCTCAAATGTCACCTCCTCGGAGATGCTGTTCTAACCACCCCACTGGTCCAGGTCAGCCTCTGTAACAGCACACTGTTATAATTCTCTGCATTATGCCCTTCAGGCACCGAGAATTTGCTATTTATTAATTTAATGAGATGGAACTAAAAAACTAATAAACTAAAAATGCTATAATGATATTTCTATGAAATCAAGGGAGGAGAGAGTCTTAAGAAGGGGAATTCAATGAGCAGATTTAAATGCTGTACAAAGACTGCAGATAATGATGATTATGATAATGATAATGTTAGTGACAACTAACATTTATTGTTACTATGAACCCGGTGGAGGGCCAGGCATTTTGCATACATTATCTTATTTAATCCTGACAATGTCTCTGTTGTCAAAGGCTGTCATCATTCCCATTTTACAGGGAGAACATTGAGGCTTACGGATCTCAGGCACAGTGCCTGGCACATGCTAGCTTATAATTAGTATTTTCTATGTGAGTAAATGGATTTCCCCAGGGTCCTAGAGCTGGAAAATGGGGAAGCTGAAAGTCTAACTTCTGTCTGAGTGAAACCAAAGTTTGTGTTTATAACCATTGGACTGTATTTTCTCAAATTATGATTAAAATACTGAAATGTCTCTTGATGGACTGAGAAAAAGAAGCAGTATGTAATATAGGATAGATAATTTGTGATTTATTAAAAAAAAACATAACTAGAATTCATTTTCTGACCAAAATCTTCTGACGTTTGGACTCCATCAGATTCCTTTGAGGGGTGTACTGTAAAGTGTTAGGGGTGAACCTAGATTCAGTGATTTCCTTATTGAAATATCCCAAGGATGAGTTCTAATGGCAAACTCAGGTTCATTGTGCAGGAAAACAGTTAAAACTTGGTCTTTGGGATCAGTGCAGTAGGAAGCCCACTTGACACCACTGGGAATGAGCACATGCTAAATCAAGTTTATGTTGGACAAACTAGTAGCGCACTCAGTGTTAGACATTTTCTGGATGTACCATACTGGTTTTTGGTTTATTCTATTATGAGACGTGTGCTTAGTGCGTGTGGTAGGTTCAGCACTCTTGTAGGCTGATCTAGACTTCACACAACATTAATGGCATAGTCTTTGCCTTTGCCAATTTCAAAGTCTAATTGCGGTGGTGAAACACACATGTGGATGAAGGCAAAGTTACAAGTAAAACCCATTAAAGCAATGAGTGGTACAAGATGGACTGGAATAGGAAATAGAAGGAGTGAATGGTTTTGAGCATCCATCATTCAAGGGAGGGGGTGCACATGGGTTAGTGAAGAGGAAAGGACAGGGTGGAGAAGGTTCTAAGCACAGGGGAGGTGGTGCACATGTGCAAGGTTGGCCCAAGGGGCAGGAAGGGCTGAGTCCTCCCTCAGAGGAATCAGAGTGGGGTTTGGAAAAGCGGATTAGAGAAATGAAAACTGTCAGCAGAGGCAGTGCGAGATGGCTGGCCGTGGGGAGTTACATGGGGTTTCTGAGTCCTGATGTGACAGGAAGAAACAAGTGTAAAGGGATCAATCTTTCAGTGGGCATGACAGTTGGGAGCAAAACCGAATTCAAACTGGAAATACTGGTTAGGACAAGGTTGCTTAACTTTGGCCTTTCCTAAGCCTTGTTCACTTTTTAATTTTGGGAGATCATATTTCAATATTGTCTGTACCACTACTTACTTAATATTTTTCTAAAGTTGATTTCACTTAAAAAAATTGAAGTTTAGTGTTGCCTTAAGCAGTTATATCTACCACTGTTTTGTCAACATTTTTCTTTAAATTGACCCCCATTTAAAAAATTAAATAAGGATGCTGGGATAGCTCAACACCTCAAGTGCTTGTCTTGCAACCTCAAGGTCCAGGGATTGAATCCCAGCCCTGGCCCGTACAAACCCACATGCTGAACTGTGGTGTAACTGGTCACCACCAGGATGGTGGTGAAGGTTTTAGCCTCCCATAAGGGCGGTCGCCCGTTCAGTTCCACCTCATGAAGCTCCACATCCACCTGTGTGGAATGAAACCATGTCAAAAAACTAATGATGTACAACTATAGAGATGGCTCTGGGCCTTTCTCCATTCTCTCTGTCTCTCTTCATCTGTCAAAAACAATAAAATAAATCTTTAATAAATAAATAAATAAATAAATAAAAAATTAAATATATTTAGCCTTATCCCAAGCAACAGTACCTATCAGATCATAGGTATTCTGTACTAGTTATATATTTTCCAGTGCACAACTGAATAAACCCATGGTCACTAAAAAAGGTTTCATCTGTTCATCACTTAACACCTTATGTACAACCAGTGGTCCTTGTGCTACACTTTTGGGAATGCTCAGGGCACTATTACAGCTCTCTAGTTGTGATGGAATTCAATAAATAGATTTCAGCTTATATTTATTAGGTACTGACCCTATACAAACCCCTGTGCAGGAGGAGATGAAAATATGCATTTCATGCAGTCCTTGCTCTTAATGGGTCTGGACCAAAGCGGGAGAGAATGGCCCCCTGATAAGAAGATGAGATGTAGACTTGATGAGCCCAATCCCAACTGTGGAATGGCTTTTTATTATGCCATCTGACACCAGCTCTGTCACCTGGGTAGCTGAATGGACTGTCGCTATGGAACCAGGGCTGGGGAAGCTCTCTCCAAATCCAGCTCAATGGCACTACAGGATGCTTTATTTATTTATTTTTAGGGTTTATTTTATTGTTTGTGATAGAGACAGAGACAGAGAGAGACAGAGAGAGACAGAGAGAGAGAGAGAGAGAGAGAGAGAGAGAGAAAGAGATAGAGAGAAGGGGGAAGGCCCAGAGCAGCCTCTGTAGTTGTATATTATTGGTTTTCGACATGGTTTCAGTCCACACAGGTGGGCGGGGGCCATGCAGGGCGGGAACTGGGCTGGGGGGCTCCCACATGGGAGGCACACCCCCTCAAGCCAGGGGCCAAACTGTGGGGGGGGGGGGGGGGCAAGAACCAAACTGGGGGCCTCCCACATGAGAAGCACACCCCAGTTCAGCATATGGATCTGCATGGGCCAGGGCCAGGATTTGATCCTTGGTCTCTGGGGCTGCAAAGCGAGTGCTTAACCCACTGAGCCATCCCGGCTTTCCCAGGATGCTCTCCTGGATAGGAAGGGGAGACAGGGTTTTAAGAAGGGATAAACCAGAAACCAGAGGATGAAGTGGAGGTTGGGGGGGCAGAGTAAGGCAAGAACCTCGAGAGAGACGTGATAAGTATATTCTTAGTGCTTAGAGGCAGTGTTCGTAGCCAGCTCTGGGGACAAGGGAAGGTTCTCTGGAAGAAATGGCATTTCAGATGGACTCTGAAGGGTGAGATGACATAAAAGGTAGTTCCATCAGAAGGAAAGTTAACAACACACCAAGGAGGGAAAGTGCTGAGGCCCCTGTTTGGGAGAAGAGCAAGTTTCTAGGTCTCTTGTGGGAATGTGTGTGGGGGATGAAGGTGGAAAAGAAAGTTGGGGTCTTGCGGGCACCTTAGACACTAGACTGAGCATGGATGCATTTCTGAAGGTGATCAGGAGCCATTGAAAGCTATGCCATGCGACAAGTTGCACTTTATGAAACAACTAAACAGATATGAGTCGGAACTTGAAGCTAGAGACCGTGAGGAAGAAAAGGCAGTAAGTGGGGTTAGAAATGAGGTCTTGACAGAGGTCTGGCCTGGAGGGACCACTGGGGGAGCAAAGAAGGAAGATCTAAATCGGGGTCAGTGCCAAGATCTGGGGATTAACCGGCCACCAGCATGGGAGAGTCAATCCTTTCCCTTAAATGACAAGGGGGAGAGTGTTGTCACCCATGAGGAATGGAACGGGGAGGAATGGGGGAACGTTGGCTCCATGTAGGGGAAAGGAGATAATGATTGCAGGTCCAGCACATATGGGTGAGGCGGAGGAGGCGTCCTAGCCAGCATGCTTCTCAGTGAAAGAACAGAGCAGTCCTTGTTCTGTCCATTGCTTTTATCTTGTCTTTACGTGCACACAGGATAAATAGCTGTATCACTTCTGTGTGGACACTCATGCTGGAGAGGCATTTGGGTTGCACTGGCAATGAACCCTCTTGCTTTTGACTTATATAGGGTGACGTGTCCTGGGAAATGGGTCCACAGTATTCTGTGAAGTCATTTGAGTAACTCGTTTTCATCTGTAAAGTTGTCATTTCCCCTGCCTTTCCCTGTAGTTAGGGGCACTTACCAGACTGGCTCCCTCTATGCCAACTCTTTGTTTTCCATCTGAAAAGGACTCATATCCAGTGACTGTGGGTACAATTCTGCATCTACACAGAGAAAAGTCTAATGTGAATAGATTTAAGCAAACAGCAGATGGAGGCGTAACAAGAGCGGGGTCCAGAATTCAACATTCCAGTGCAGAGCCAAGAGAAGGTGTGGCCCTCCGATAATGGTGGCACCTGTCACTAGAAATTGTCCCGAAGAGCCTTCTAAATTTATGAATCTCCCAAATCCATTTACTTTCATTGAGTCTTTGCTTCTATAGTTTGTGTTCTTTGGTCCATTTTATGGAATGCCCGTCTCTGTAGTACCTGGGATGAAATGCACCAATTTTAACTGCAACGTGTAGGGCAAAGCAACTCCTGGGAGCCACTCTGAGCAGGAAGCTCAATTCTTCCAATGGAAACTTCTTTGGGGACTGTGACTCACGCGCCTTTATCTGCAGCACCATACAGGGATTGGTTGCATTCCAGGCAGTGATACAAAAGAAAGGAGAAAACACTGTTAAGGGGATCTGTACCTCCAGGTCTCAAAGATGGCAATGCTGTGTCCTAGCTAACGGGCCCAAATTATGCTCCCAGGATGTTGCCAGATGTGTTTGAATAGGCGCCTTATGTTTTATGGTCTCAGATACTGCACACTTAACAATAGTGTGTTTTCTTTTCTTTTTTAAAAGATTTATTTATTGTTTTTGACACACAGAGAGAGAGATACAGAGATAGAGACAGAGAGAACGGGGAGGGCCCAGAACAGTCCCCATAGTTGCACATCATCGGTTTTTCCACATAGTTTCATTCCACAGGTAGGCAGGGCTGCACAGGGCAGGAACTGGGCCGGGGTCTCGCCCCGGTGAGAACTGAACTGGGGGCACTCCCCAGTTCAGCATATGGGTCCACACGGGCCGGGGCCGGGATTTGATCCTCGGTCCCCGGGGCTGCAAAGTGAGCGCCTAACCCACTGAGCCATCCCGGCTTCCCCT
>PVKE010025010.1:0-23373 GCA_004027555.1 Craseonycteris thonglongyai
CCAGTTCCTGCCCTGTGCAGCCCCACTCCCACCTGTGGAATGAAACTATGTGGAAAAACCAATGATGTGCAACTATGGAGACTGTTCTGGGCCCTCCCCCTTCTCTCTGTCTCTGACTGTATCTCTCTCTCTCTCTGTCAAAAACAATAAATAAATCTTTAAAAAAAAATGTTTAAAACATTGATAATACACAGCACAAATCATCTGTGAGCAGGCAGAATTTCTGTCTATATCCACATCCCTGAGTCTGAAAAATATTAAACATACTCAACTTATCAAAGTAGTATTTAACCAGATCCTTTTCTATTTTGGAATGACCTTCACCTTCCTTCAGCCTGGCCTGGGCAGCCAGGCCACAGTTGTTTGCTATTTTTATTAAGACAAAGGTAGACATGATGTCTGTGCTGACTTTTAGTTTCATACTCCTTTCCCTAATGAAAAAAAAAATTCTCTCTCTTTCTTTTATTCTTTGGTAAAACACAGTCTATTTTCCCAATAAATGTTTCCCAATAAACGTTAATGCTGGTATGACAGCATAAGAACAGCAAACAAAATCATTAATTTATATAGGCTCAGCTCTTATATATAATTTTTAAATGAATCACAGGTGGTCCAAATAAGCAGAGGGAAGATGCATTTCAAGGTTTAGTACTTTGAAATAGTCAAAAGGAGACTGAGTTCCTATATTTCTGCAAATGGCTCAGAATAATGCTCACAACACTGTTGAAGCTGTGTCACTTCACCTGGCCTCTCCAAGTTTGTCTCCTCCTCCCCTGTTCAATGACAAGGATGTACTGAAATCTACCGGGTTCCACTCAGCTCTAAAACTTCTAATCCACTGTATCCTCTACAATCTTTCTAACCATGAGCTTCAGCCCACAATGTGAAAACAGTTCCCGGTCACCAAACTTGCCTAACAGCTGGCTACCTAGCTGGTCCACAGGGTGGTCCATGAGGGGACCACACTACAAGCCCCCAAAGGTGAAGAAATAAACAGTCTTCTCTCAAAATTCAGACCTATACCAAGGCTACCTACCATTGCTGAAAACCAACACAAGCATCGGAGGTCATCGAATCTCTGGGAGGCCAGCGACAGGCCACGGTCCTGTGAACAGTGATGGTTCTCATGTTTGTGTATTAAGTTTGACCCCTGTCAGCCCTGGGCCACATGAAAAATATTTTTTAATGTTTGTTTTTGTTGTAGGACATGAATGCTTTTCCTATGTCAAGACTAAAATTAACAAAAAGGATAAGACTAGGAACCATGCTCTGAAGAAAGTTTTTCCTCAAATTTTCACAAGGCACCTTCAGAAGGCAAGTTTACTACTGGTCAGATCCTGATTAGGACAATGGGAAAGGGAGGAAGGAGGGGGTGGGCTGCTGAGTTACTAATACATTTAAAAGTGTGTTTCCTGTTCGGAAACAGCAATTGCCCTTCACACCTTTTCACTCTCAAAGAAAAAAACTAAACAGAAAATGAAAACTGAATTCTCAGCCTGGATTTCCTGTGATTTCTAATAGAAACTGAATTCTTCACCCCACCCCCACCCCCCAAAAAAGAAGAAAGAAATGCTATAAACTCAAAGGTCTAGGGAGTTAGTCTTTATAAAGTTTTACTTATGCACAGTTATGGAACAGGAGGAAATCTTTCTTACCTAAAGCTTTATTACATGAAGTGTACAGCCACACTTAAGAAAAAACTTCCATAGTGAGATTTATTACATAAGCATGCATCAAATCCCTGGCAACAAGTAATGTGTTTAAATCCAAAACCTTTTGGCAGTGAAATAAGTATGTATTACCTCTTGATGGAAGTTGTCTCCCAGTTTCTTATCAGAGCCATCATTTCACTAGTGTCAAAACTTCCAGGAAATTTGTTAGGGAAAGTCCAAGAGAACCAAAAAGAAATGTTGAAGCCAATAAAAAATGTATGTTTTGAGGCCATCTGTTCAAACCAACTTAATCCTTTATAACCACTAAGACGTCTGGTCACATCTTGGTTAACCTACTCTTTTCAATGGTAAATTTAGGACACAAAACAACTAAATGAAGAAAAAATCCTATGGATTCAACACAGGCATGTAACCAATAATGTCTAGAAAAAAAAAAGCACTGCCTCTAATTTATTAATAGTGGAAATCAGACTCTCCAAATAAGCGACTCTTCTAACAAACAATAAAAATGGCTTCTTCCCAAAGTATGTAATAATTAAAATGTAATTCTAACATTTTTACTTTGTGTAAGAACAAACAAAACTAGAATGATCCAAAGCATATTCTTATGAAACTCTAGGCCTAAGAGAGGCTATGAAAAAAAAAGAAGGAGTTGGGAGTGGGCACCAGATATATGGTGATGGAAGAACTGATTCTGGGTGGTGAGCACATAATGCAATACACATAGGAGATGTGATGTAGATTTGTACACCTGGAACCTATCTAATTGTTACCAACCAATGTCACCCCAATAAATTTAACAATAAAAAAAAAAGAATTCCAAGATCAGGTAAGTCTGAATAACACCATATATTGCTTTCCCTCCTAGAATGCCTGTTAAGTTTACAAGGGCTCTGAGAAGTCCTTCATTAAAGAAAAAGCATCATTTGGGGAAGCCGGGATGGCTCAGTGGGTTGGGGGCTCACTTTGCAGCGCCGGGGACCGAGTATCAAATCCCAGCCCCAGCCTGTGCGGAACCATGTGCTGAACTGGGAGCTCCCCTAGTTCAGTTCTCGCTCTGTCTCTGTATCTCTCTCTCTCTCTCTCTCCCCTCTGTCAAAATAAATAAACAAACAAACAAATAAATAAATATTAAAAAATTAAAAAATAAAACATTTAAAAAAAAAGAAAAAAAGAAAAAAAAGAAAAGGCATCGAGACAAAAATAAAAAGCACAAATAATCCCATCACTCTCCCCGCCCCAAAATTAACTTTGAGTATTTCCCTATCTCTTTTTCTTTATCCGTTTTTCTACATAGTTGAGATCATATCATTTATATAATCATGTGACTTTTTCCCTTAAATTAAAAACATTCCTATGTTATTAGGGTTTCAATAATAATATTTGTATCAATAGAGTAATAACCAATAGTTAAATAGTTGTATATTTTAGTTATATATTTGCCAGGAATTACATTAATCACTTTATTTATATTAACTTCTTTAATCCTCACAATAACTCCTTAAGGTCTGTACTATGATTGTCCTCATCTTACAAATGAGAAAAGACTGAGACAGAGAAGGGTTAATGACTTGCCCAAAGTCATAAGAGTGAGACCATTATGGAGTCAGGATTCAGACCCAGGTGGGTTAGCACTCTTTTTGGTTTTTGTTTTCTTTTTGAAAGAGAGAAGGGGGAGGGCCCAGAGCAGTTTCCATAGTTGTACACCATCAGTTTTTCGACATTGTTTCATTCCACACAGGTGAGCTGGGGGCCACACAGGGCAGGAACCAGGCTGGGGGCCTCTCACATAGGAGGCATGCCCTGAGAGCTGGGGGCCGAACCAGGGGCCTCCCACATGGGAAGCTGAACTGCAGGGGCCCCAGTTCAGCATAAGGGTTCACACGGGCCGGGGCCAGGATTCAATCCTCGGAACCTCGGGCTGCAAGGTGAGCGCTTAACCCAATGAGCCATCTTGGCTTTCCTTGGGTTAGCACTCTTAACCACTACATTATACTACCTCTGTAATATTCCTTCCTCTAACTTACCAATGATGGACATTTGGGCTATTACCTTTTTTTTTTTTTTCCTATTATAATGTAATAGAAGACATCTTCATGGGCATCTGAAGCACTACTTTATCTAAGCCTATTCAGATAGCAAAACTCTTACCATTCCAACAAGTTCAATTTATTTTCAGCTAGCTAACAACAGCTGTAGAAACATCTAAGATGGCTCCTATTTATCAACTAATTACTCTACCTATCCTTAGTATGACCGTCCACATGGTCCTCACCTGTTCAGCCCTCTGCCATCTGCAGATTTCTGTAATGCTTCTATCTGCCTTCATACTGCACAAAAACCTAGTTAAAACACAGGCTCTGTTCTGTGCATCCCCCAACACATATAAGCAAATTCCATCAGTTGTTTTTTTTTGTCTGGAATATTTTAAATGCTAACATCTAAAAAAACTAAGTATCTGTATGTTTTCAACAAAATACTTTTTTGTGTTTTAGAAACAAAATGTATTTTATGTATTACAAAAACATACCTAAAAATACCCCTCATAGATTCTACTAACTAAAGGGCTAATAATTATAAACTATAAATCTCTGTATAAGGCACTGACCTAAAGCCAGAAATAATGTTTCTATACAAGGAGACATCCTCTGAAATATATAAGATACCAAAAGTGACAAAGCAAATTTCAGATGTATTATAAATCTGAAGACAGCAATATAAAGAAACAAAGTCATCTGTGGGTACTCTAAAAAGTTGTAAAATTACTGCAATATCTAAGTACAAATTTTTAATAAACTCTGTTGTAGGATAATTAAGATATCTGTTAATATCATCTTTTAAGAAATTCTTAAGTATTAATAAGAACTTTGGTTTGCACTTAAGCCTCTCAAAATAAAGTTCATTCACTGTTTTCATGATGTACTTAACATTTAAATTTTCACTCACTAATGCAAACACTGCAATTAACGTTTGGATTGTCCCCACAGGCATCCCACCACTTCCACCTAGTGCTCCCCCAACCCCCAGTCCACAGGCCCTGGCTGATCATGTCACCTCCATATCAGGATAAAACCTGTGCAGGAACGCTCTGAAGACTGAACCCTCTCCTGCTTTGTTTTTACCATTCTGACTTAAACAAGCTCAACCTGTATGTCTTAAAAATTGAGACCACGGTTAGAAAATAAATTAATCACAAACAAAAATTAAGTACTGCAGAAAAACTGTTAATGAACTTAATAGTAAGTCAAAAAGTAAAGAAAAAAATAAGATTCTGCAAGACAGTAAGGAATGCCTTATACTCAGCTTCTCAATGGTTTAGTGCTAAAATATCAATAATTCATACCCTAATGATTATCAGACATATGAAATATAGGCTCCTTTTTAAAACCTTCAGAGCCCCAACTTTTACTCAAACCACTAAGAATACATTTTGCAGTGAGGGATGGGTGGGGCAGGGGAACCTGAATGTGAAATGTGAAGTTTGGGATAATACATTACTAACTAATCTAGGTAAAATCGTGCAAAATAAAAGGTTGCACAGAAGAAGTATTTTACTACATAGAGTCACAAGATTTTTTAAGAATACTGAGACAAAAAGTTAAATTAAATAAACTTTAAACAAGTTAAAATAAACCTTGCTAAACTAAAAAAGAAGGCAACAATCTCGGTTTCTTGGTCATATATTTAGAGGAGCAACTTTGCTCAAGTGAAATGGCAAATTTCAAGATATTCTGTTCAACTATAGCTATAATACTTAAAGGCAGGCTAAGTCTGCATTAGTGCTTGCCACACAGCTTGCTCCCAATCTCTTGGCTCTTCTCCAACACATTCCAACTTTTTTTGCACAGCCTTGCTGTAATCATATCCTAGTTACCTTAAAGACACATTAAGAAAGATGTTGTCATATTATATAACCAGCCTGTCATTTATTCCCATCGGGTCACTTTACACAATGCCTGGCTGAAAAATAAATAAATAAACAAACAAACAAACAAACAAATAAATAAATAAATGCGACATCTGTGTGATGCAGCTTAGCCCAAATGATCCATATTGGTGCCCCAAACAAATATCAGAATATTGCTCAAACTGGAGGGAAACATGGCCTCACTGCCCAAAGAAAGGCTGAGTACACTAACTAAGGAAGGTTAACTGATATGGAGGAGAAAAAAGATCAAATCTTTAAAGAGGGACACCTTGACTACAGATGCCAAACTCTAGCCACACCCACAGTGCCTACAGTTTAAAGCAGATTATTAATCAGAGTACATTTTAAAGGATAATCTTAGTATTAAATGGATCCCATTACCTTCATGAAAAGAACAATTTAACATAGCAATACATTCTCTACACCAACGTTCTAATTGTGAGTATCTGGCAAAAAAAAAAAAAAAAAAAAAAAAGTCTTCGTCAAAAACAAACTGGAATGGGTAACCACATGCTGCTACATTCCATTCTTGCTAAAATATATATATATTTAATTAGCACATTTGATCCTCATGCTCTGCACAGCTGCACAACATTCCAGTGATAGGCTGACTATCAATACACTCTTTACATTAAGTATCTGCTTACTTTAAAAGTTGAGAAGGCTAAGAAGCAATTCTCAAGAATGACCCTCTAAAGATGTATTTATATTTAATTCATGTGAATAAGTCTTCTTTAACAGGGTGTAGCCCAATAGCTATACATACTATATTTAAGAATAAAATATTCATGCAAACATACACTGACAAAACAATTTCAGAGCTGGAATGAATATATATATACAATTTCAACTCACAGATAAGAATAGTCTTCCTCAGGAACAAGACAATAAGTTAGCCTGCGCTCTAATTAAATTTTCACCCTTTATAAGTCAAACAAGATTTTTAGAGCTAGGATGAAAGCTGGTGTTAATGTCAGAAACATATATACTTTAAAAGCAAAATAAGCCTTTCAAAAAACAAAACATCTTTATTACCAGGGAAACTCGAATTCCTTTAGCAGTGGGTGGTGGTTTAAAAACAAACAAACAAACAAGACAGCAGAACTTACCTTTAAAATAAAGAATAACCACAAGGTGTGTACTGGTTTCTTTCCTGCTCAAATGGCACATAAATGTCTTTGCTCCAGGACTGTGGTGTGTCCTTGACTCCGCCCCAGGAGATAAGTTGGGTATTTAAGGACAGCTGGCAGCAAAGAGTTGTCAACCTCACTGTGAGAAGAACCAGGCCCCTCTCAGAGAAGTCTCCCAACTGATACTTTTGAACACCACTCACCTCCTAAAATAGTGACAGGTTATGCTCATCCAGTCAGAGGTCTGGATAAGGCCACATTCCAGTCCCCTGCTCTCCCCTGACCTGGGGCACTGGGACCAGTCTGGGCACTGTCTCAGTGTGATGCCGCCTCTAGTGCTAGGCCCAACACCTGCAACTGTCTAGAGGTTAAGCTGAGACTCCTCCTCCAGGCTTCGAACCACCCAGTCACATTAAGTATTTCCCTTGATGGGTTTTGGCGGAGAATGACCCCCAGGGTTTGGGAATTTCTGAAGAATCCCTTGTTTGGAGAGGAAGTGCAAATTGAACTTCATCACCCAAACATGCTCTATCCATCACCCAGTCCAGCTCAGATAGAGCTATCACTGGCCTTCAGTGTTTAAACCTGAAAAGAGGATCACTGGCTACTTTCCCTCAGGGCACCCCCCCCCCCAAACAAGACTAATCACAACCACAAAATACCTCCTGGAAATTGCTGAAAAGGACTTTCTTTTTCTTCCAAAGAAAGGGTATTTCTCCCCTCTCCTCACCCTCTTTTCTTTAGCACAGGAAGAAACCACTTTAGCACCTTCTTCAGGAAACCAAATACTAGAATTAAAGCAACAAATAATCTGTGCTAGCAAGTCACCTCCATCCATCTGATGTCCCAGGGCTTAAAGAACTGACTTGAATAATCAAATATGTATATTGCTTTTTTTCCTTGAAACAGATCCTAGATCCAAAGATAGAATTTTAAAGAATTCAGTTAATACAAAGACCCTAAGAAAGCTGAGCTCTGTTGTATGCTTTCAACAGTTATAACCAAACCCAGCCTACTAAAATTTATTACATGTAAAACCAAGATTATAATAACCATATCCATTCCATTTGCGACATGTTATGGAGTCGCTGTTTCAAAGACTCTCTGAAATCTGAGGACCAAAGTAAAATCAGATGTTGTCCAAGCATATGGAGATGTCTCTCACGAGAATTAAGGCAACTCTGATGAAGAATTCCTTTCAAAACAAAACAGAAAGCACACATTATCTAGTGAGAACTTAAATTCTGGTATTTTTCCACTGTAATAAGTTTTTTTCAAAGAAGGAAAGTGTTTATAATATGCAAATTTTAGATTGTTTCTTCACTATTTCTCTTTAACACCCCCACCACTAAAAACAGCTTAGAGCAATAGACTTTATTTGTGTCATACCTTTAAATATGACCAGTAGTAAGATTTTATGTGTTGCCATGCTATATGTATAAACTGGAAGAGTGATAAACATGAAGTGGTTATTTAGACGGTCAAAATTTTAGATCTTCAACCTAAGATTGGAGAGTTGGCCCTTATCTATAAGATGAACAAATATGTGTAGAGGGAAGAAGGTACAGGATAAACACCAAAATGTTAACTGTAAGTTTATAGGGTAACTGAGTTCACCTAGTGATTTTAATTCTCTTCTTTGTGTTCATTTTTATTTTTCATATGATCTACAATAAATACTTATTTTTGTAATAAGAGAAAAGATTACTTAAAAATTAAAAAATCTTTGTTATGATTTATGATAATTTATACCTTTATTTATATATTCTTCAGAAACTATTCAGAATAAAACTATACACTCTCTCTATACATTAGCAGATTACCAAATATTCAGGGATTCTAAAAAGTTATAAAAACAAGAATATACGTATTAACTGTTAAGACTATTATTCTCACTGTAAAAGCAGTCATACACTACTGGTTAAAAAATACACTGGAAAATGTCTAAGCATCACAGAACAAAATTAAAATAGCATTGGGGGAAGAAATCTAGGCTTACATAAGTAAGATTAAAAAAGGTCCCTCTTACAAAGGAACCTGAATTATCCTACCCGAGACACAGTACAGCTGGTGAAGAACATTCTAGAAAAATATTTTATCCCTTGAACGTTTAGATTTGGCCTTGAGGCAAAAACACTGGGACAAAAGTTATCCCTGAAACAGCCACTCAAGAGGGTTGGGAACAAGAACTTCACCCAGAGCCAAAGGCAGTGGTCATAGAGTCTGATCTCCTGGGGGAGGTTTTTGAGGCTCCCTTGGGCCCTGGCTCTTACATCTTTTCCCACACTCCATGGAAGTAATGAAATGACACGGCTTTAATAAAATGCACATTTAAAAGAGGAACAGAAAAATCTTTTTAAAATTCAAGGGTTCTCTATACCTTTACTGTTATTACTGTATTTCTGACAGTTATGGTAGAAAAAATTTGAACAGGAGAAAGTATATTTAGCTGATTAATCATTTATTTTTTGTTTAATATGTCTGTGCTTATTTTATCTTAGCCAGCTAAAATGAGGTGTGTTATGATAAATGTTAAAATGTTTTTGATAAAAAGTAGGATAATGTTTATTATCAAGCATTTACAAAAATTTGGAAACCATGGAGAGATGAAATTTAAAACTTTTCTACAACCCACATCACCCAAAGATAACCTGTTTGGTTAATGAACTTTGTAAGCACAGACATATTTAATAACACAAATTAAACACTGAACATATACGCCTATACTTTAGTGTATCTATACATACACTAAATTTCACCCAAGGTCATCTGTTTGGTAAAAATCTATAGTTATGTTTGAATACAGATTTTACTGACTAATGGCTTCAAGTTTATACATTAAAAATCAGAACAAGCAGGGAACTCAAGCAGAAAATCATTCAGGAGATTTTCAGAAAGAACTTAAGTTTAGAGTTTACTAAGAATGGAATTATGACACCTATAAACAAGGGTCAATTTTAAAGCAACTTGAAACTTTAACATCATATCTAAAGGCACACTTCATCCTAAAACCCTCTTCAACCAACCATTTCAAGTTCATGGCAGAAAACATACAAAACTCCTAAGAAGCAAATTAGTTCATTTTTTTTATAAACCAAATCTTACAAAGTGCCAATACAGTTGAGGGCCCAGACCATAAAACAAGAAGTACTATTTTCTCCCAAATATTTCTGCCACCAGCTAAGAAAGTGACTCATTTCTGGGATTCACCTTCAAAATACTATCCCTATAATATTCCCCACTTCAAATGCCTTAAGTAGCTCTTTGCCTCCTCAGGGTAGAAGTTACTCAATTGCACACTTCACTCTTTCTCACTTATGTGATTGAGATATATAGGTAAGATAGCTACAATAGATATATGCATCATATATGTGTATATAAATAGCATATATAACATTACATAAGAATTTCCTTTCATACAAAGAAAGGAAGGATATCATTAAAATTTGTTTAGCCTACAATATTCTCAAATTCTGAGAAACCATTAATCGGAAGAAATCTAAATTTGGAGTCACTTTTATTTGAAAATTTTCACATAGAATTTTACCTACATTTCTGACCAATTCCAATGAAACACGATGGTCTCTGGTTACAAAATTAGTTCCAGCAGCAGTTTGGTCATACACAGGTGAGAACGAGCATGTCACAGAATTCCGCTCCTCTCTCCAGGCAAGTTCAAAGTTTGGAAATACTAGTCAATCTTCCCCATTTTTTAAGCTGGCCCAGGTAAGTGTATAGGTCTAGCTAGGTTCCCATTATATCTGAATGCTCTACTTCTCTCAGACCTACACCCTTAAGATGCTGTTACTCATTTCCCATCGCTCTGTTCTAAGTGCAGAGAACAGATACGACAATCCTTTGGAATTTAAAAATATTCCTTAACAATGATCTGCAACTGGCCAGATTTGCTTTTTTCTTTCCTTTTTAAAAAATTAAAACTGTTGACTGCTTTTTGATTATTAAAAAAAAAATGGTCCTCATGGTAGTCTATTAGATTATTTACTGTACTCTTCTCTATGTGTGAAATATTTCAAAACTCAAAATTAGAAACACTAAATTATAGGAATTTCCTTTCACACAAGAAAGAAATCACCCATCAACCCACCATCCAAATTAAACCATTAACATGTTAATGTGTTTTCTTCCAGTCTCTTATTTAATATAACAAAACTGGAGTTACACTCTATTATCCAGATTATTTCCACTAAATATTATATTGTTAGCATTTTCCCATTTCAATATTCTTCCAAACCTTTTTTTAAGCACTACATTGAATTCCATCCTATGCCTATGCCATAATTTATTTCATTATTCTTTATTTGCTTTTTCACTATTATAATCACTGAGAAAATCCTCATTTAAAAACTAGACTGTTATTTTTTTTTTCTTTCTTTAGGTTATAAAGCTACAAATGGAAATTTCAGTCCAAAAGGCATACACATTTAAGGTTTCTCTTATATATATATATATAACCTGTTTTCAAGCTAAGCATGTATTAACCCAAATATTCTCCCAACTGGTGCTGCAGAGGTTTCATAGCATTTCAGAGCATTAGCTACCTACCAATTTAAATGGGAAAATTAATCTAATTGTGTTGTGTTTCATATTAGTAGTGAGTTTTAACAATTTAATATAGTTATTGGCTTCCCTGATAGTTGAGTTTCAACAATCTAATACAGTTACTGGCTTCCCTGATTTCTTTTGTAAACTATCTGTTCCTAGCCTTTCCCCACCTACAAAAGCCAATTATGATTCTACTGAAATTATTAGTGTTGTTTGTTAAAAATAAATTTAATCAGGTTTGCCTATTACTGTATTTTGACAGAATACATAGGGACAAGTTTAATATAGACTGAACTCAGCATAATTTATCTGAACAATTAGTATTATTTACTGAAATGTTATCTTTTCTGAACAAATCAAATTATTTAAAAGGAATCATAAAATTTAGACAAAGCAAAAATTCCACATTTTATGGTAATTAAAATGTACCCTGGGGAATGCCGGGATGGTTCAGCATGTTGAGTACGCACTTTGCAGCTCCAGGGTCCAAGGATTGAATCCCGCTGAACTGGGGTGTGCCCCCAGTTCGGTTCTCGCCTGGGTGAGCGTCCCATGTGGGAGGCCCCCAGCTGTGGGGGCGTGCCTCCTATGCGGGAGGGCCCCGGTTCCTGCCCTGTGCAGCCCCGCACCCACCTGTGGAATGAAACTATACTGAAAACTAATGACTTACAAGTAGTATGGAGACTGCTCTGCACCCCCACCCGCAGCTCCACCCCACTCTGTCTCCTCTCTCTGTCAAAAAAAAAAAAAAAAAGAAGAAGAAAATGTACTCTATGGGCACTGATTATCTCACTTAGCTTTAATAATTCTTATGATGTGTACCGTCATGACCATCATTTTACAGATGAAGATACTGAGGCACACAGAGAAGACAACGTAGTTTGCCCAAGGTCACTAGGCTGGTGACTAGAGTGTCCTGGTTGTGTAACTCCAGAGCCTAAAGCTGCATCCAGCAGCCTCCCATCAGCCACACTACCCCTAACCTTTCTTTCTTCAATTTCTTGAGCACTGTGTCTCCACTAAGGGTTCTGGGGAACCTCAAACAACATGCTTAATGAAAAACTGATTCCCTTCCCAACCAAGTATCTACCCTTCCTCTTAACTTGTCTATCTCTCTCATCATCAGAAGCCATGCTTTGTCATCATCCAAATTTAAAACCTTCATCACATTAGCTCCTCATCACTTAAGTCCATCTGCCACCCAGTTACCTTACAAATAGCTGACACAGTATTGGGTCTTCACAACTTTTCTTCCATCTTTCCTTCTCTTCTCATTCCCATGGCCACCACCATAATTTGCTCCCTTAAATTCTGGACTCCACCAGTCACCCTTTTTTCTATCTCCTTGCTTCTAGCTTCTTCCTGTTTCACTGTATTTTGCACACAGCTGAAGTGTTACTCAAATATCTTATCAGCACAGAATGGTAGGTAGTTATTGCCTAGAACACTGTTACTGAGTCAATCTCAGCTCTTTGGAGAAAGAGTGCCATGATTATTTTCCATGTCTACTAGGGACAGAGGAAGTGGTGCCCAATTGCCATGTTTTAACCCCACTATAATTTCATCTAAGTTTTTCATTTTATAAATTTAGATTTGACACCAAAAAGGGTTAATGGCTTGCTGAAGTCACACATCTGGTCAGTAAAAGGTCTTCTGTGTATATATAGAGAGTATAATCTATATAGTAGCATACATAGCCCTTGGATTCAGGAACAAATTCTTATTCAGCTTTAAGCCAACACATACCATCATCACCTTAACCCAACTTCAAGTCCTGGCAAAAGAAATTATCCAGTAATTATTTACTTAAACACAAAACAAAATAATAAAATAAAATAAAACTGCAAAGTAATCTTAAGAGTAGCAGAAAAGGGAGAACAGTAGAAATGCTTCTTGGTAAAAAGAACTATAATTACACTATTTTCAAGAATAGAAACCTGAACTGACAAATGGTCTCCAGTAAGTGCTCTTGTAGCCTATGTTAATATATAAATTCCACATATTTCATACATATAAAACCAATATATAAATTCTATTGGTAATACAGCCTTAAAAAATAAAAGAAGATGTTCAATAGCTCTTTTAACATAAAAATGTTAAGGTAGTTTTTGCAAAGCATTTCAAAAGATGTCAGTGGCTCATATAGCTTAGACAGTCTGAAGAGAAAGTAATGGAACTGTTATCAGCTGAATACCGATATGACTAGCACTATATACTGCTTTCATAACTGTATTAGTATTATTTCAATTTTACTGATGAGGTAACTGTAGTTCTAAGAGTAATGAACTAGCCCAAGCCTAGAACCTTATAACCAATATATAATAACATTAGGATTTGAGTCACAGATTTGTGTTACTATAAAATCTGTGTTCTTTCCAAACTAAGGGAAAATTTTCTGTAGTAACAAAATACTCACAAACCTGAAAGGATAAAAACTGAGTATGACTCTACTAAAATTATGAATAACAATTCATCAAAAGAAACCACAAAGAGTTTCTTTAAAATAGGACAAACTGTGAGGTAATTTTTACAAAACTTTTAATCCACAAAAGGTTAGTAAATGATCTACATAAAGAACTCCTACAAATCAATAAGAAACATCTAAAAGATAAATGGTGAAAGACTGAACAGAGACTTCATACAGAAACAACCCAAATGGCCAATAATATAAATAGATACTTAACCGCAATAATCAAGGAAACTGCAAATAAAAAGCACAATGAGATAACATTTCATAAATATCGCCTGGACATTGTAAAGTCTGGTAAATAAAGTACTGGCAAGGTTATGGAACAACAGTAACACTTATATACTACTAGTGGGAATATAATTGCAACAATCCCTTTGGAAAAAGTTTGATATTATCTAGTCAGGTTGATGAGGCACATACCCTATGATCCAGCAAATTACTTTTCAGAAAGAGATAAACAGAAAATTTGTGTGCACGTGTCTACCTCCATATAGGTACTAAAAGATATACAGAAGAAACATTCATAGCAGCCCTTTTATAATAGCAAAAAATTGGAATCAAACCAAATCACCATCTACAATAGAAGGGACAAATAAGTCATAGTAGAGTACTATATAACAGTGAAAATGAATGAACTTCAGGAACAAAGTGAATGAATCCCAGGAATATAATTTAAAAGTGTCAGTCACAGAAAAATACATAAAGCATAATTTCATTTATATAAAACTCAAAAAACCCACAAAATTAAATAATAATTCTAAAAAGGATAACCCATAAAGAAGACGGGAAGAAGAAGCACAAAATTCAGGACAGTGACTGTTCAGATGACAGAGCAGCACACAAGGGTCTCTGAACGGATGCTAAGGTTCTTCCTGACCTACATAGTGACTGCCTGAGTGTCCACTGGTTTGTGTATCTTTTAGGAGCATTATTTTGTATGTACAAATTACTTAATAAAAGACAACTTTAAGAAGAGAATGGACCAGAAGGGCAGGATATTGAATATACTAGGAGAAACAGCTAATGCCAGAGAACAAGATGCTAAAGGAGAGCAAAGGGAGCAGAGGGAAGGAACCTTGCACTTCCTGGACTCCAGCTCTGTCTCAAAGCCAATGTCCTTTGGGTTAAGGAGGGAAGGAATTGGTTGTTTTTAACTTTAGAGAAGGATCAACCCCTCCGCCCCACCCCACCCCACCCCACCCCCAAAAAACCTAATTAATCTAAATAAACTATAATGAATAGAACTATTTCATCAAAATAGTAAAGAACTTTATAAAGTTATTCTGTATTAAATAATTTAAAGAGAGTGCATCACTTTCTTTAACACCACTTAGTGACACAAGGGAAAAACATATTGATGTACCAGCAAAAGATAAGGCAAAGTAAGGTACAAAAAGGCACTTTTTGATATGGAGGTCCCTTAGCTGAAGGTGTTGAGCAGTTTCTCAAATTACTGTGCATACAAATCACTTAGAGGTTTTGTTAAAATGCAAATTATGATTGGTTAAGTCTGGGTTGGGGTCTCTAAGAATCTGAGTAATAACAAACTGCCAAGAGATACTGATGTTTGTTGTCCATTAATTTCACTATGATAGCAAGGCACATTATGAAAATGCCATCTCCAGTGGTGTTTAAAAGTAGAAGTGTATATAGTTGGAATACTTTAATTTTAAGGTAAAAATAATATTATACCTAAACTATTATGTATGAACTTGGATAAGGGACAACTGTTATCAGAATAATCAAGAGTACTAAAACTAGGTCTCTTGCAAAGGAAACGAGCTTTGGGAAACAGCAAAGACTGAAAACTTAGAAGAGAAATCCACAAGATATTTTACTCACCTCCACAGACCTATAGAAGTAACTTTTCCAGCCATGGTATTAGCCTTCTCCTTATGGAAGAATGGTTTACATTCCCAACAGTCTCTCAAGAAGAAACCAGGACTACCATACGGAAATCCACAGGACATTAATTAAAGTCTGATTATAATGCAGATGTTGGTTAGTGTCCAACATAATTTAAGAAGCATCACATAACCGCATGTAAAAAATATATAATGGGCTTTAAAATTCTAAGAATATGCTCTTTAAAAGAAAAGCTTATTTCAACCAAAACCACACCGAATAATTTCCACTCATCATGTCTATGTTTGTTTACTAGTAAAATCCTTTCACCTCAAAATAGTACTTCCACATGTAAAGTCATATTTTTCATACAGCAAGACAAAATAACCACTCCAACAAACTCTTTCAATGAAAACTCTGCTAATGCCAAGTCTTTGCTAAGGAAGTGTCACAAATCGAGAGTGAGCTCTTCTCACTTGCTCCTACCACATCACAGACAGTTGTTACTATTCTTATCTATGAGATCCTCTCCAGATACCCTGCACAACAGGAGACCACCCAGTGATCACAGTTTCTTCACTGACCCAATAGGTCTCATTCTTTCAGATGAAGGTTTCGGAGAGTCCAGAGAGGATAGTTACAAAGAGCTTAACCTAACAGAATTCTGCACCTGGTATGTAAGTCATAACAGCTAAAGCTCCTGTGACATCGACACAGGATATTTTCTTACAGCATAATAAATCCATGGGAACAATACTGCCAAACGTTTTTCTACAACATGATTTTAAACCAGCACAACAATGAAGCCCAAATCCAAAAAAGTTCTATGTTTTAATGACCCTCTTTTAAGAGAAAGTCAAAATAATGAATATAAACCATGCAATCTGTATTCAGTTCTACTCTGCAAAGCCATGTGAAATCAAATTGGATTCATGTAAGATTTAAAAAATAAAAGTAGACACGCCCTTGCTTTGAAACACTGACCTTACCTTCCAGTTAGCATACTGAAATTCCCTTTCATCTATACATTTTAGAAGAATCTGGGGTTACATTTGAAATGTATGCTATTTGCCATCCCACAATGAATAAATGAATTGTAGAAGTCACATTTAGAAGGGAAACTCCCTGTGTAATAGCCCAGACTAAACAGATGAGAACACTGGCAACCATCTCCTGACCAGATACCAGCCACTGAGGCCTTGGTGGTCTTTCCTTCTCAACTCCCTTCCAAGCCACATCTGCAAAAAATACGTATAAAAATACATATAAACAAACATAAATGAAGTCAGTTACCATCATAATCCCATTAGTCAGACGAATTTAGCTATTTAAATCGATAATAATCTGAATAACAATTCACTCATTTACCTAATCCCTAATAAAGCATCCAAATATGTAATTCGATTTGCAGAAAAAGAAAACGATGAAAGCAATGCCAATGTGCAGTTTAAACACTTACTAAAATACACATAAAAAATACTTAAGCTCCCTTTAAAACAACCTACTGAATGTTAATATTTTTAGAAATGTCTCAGGGACACAACAACTAAAACAGATTGTCTCATTTCAAAAAATGGTTTTCTGTAGGAAAAATTCATATTCTTAGTAATAACGAAAGACAGAGGTACTGCAATGTAATAGTTATGACGCTCCAATAAACATCAACTTTTCATATATGAAGAAATCGATGGATAGTTGGGTTGTGGTTACAAATTATGGGTGACCCGCAGAAAGATGCTGCGACTCCCAATACTGACTGCACCATTGCCTCCAAACGCCACTGGGCCGTGTCCTCCCTGCAGCCCCTCCCGACGACTCGGGTCCCTTGGTCAGAGATCAGATTCGGTCCGCAGCGGCTCCCTCTGCCCGCATTAGCGCTGCAGGGCGCCCCTTCATCCGAGTATAGCCCAACAGGCAGGGTGGTAGGGGGTCACCCCAAAGAGAAAAGTCCCCCCTCACTGCTAGGTAACCTGGTCCTCCTGACGCCACATCCCGCTGAAGCAACACAAGGTGTAAGCAGTTCCCAGCCTCGGCCAAGGGCAGCCCGGGGCCTGGGTGGGGCCGGGCGGGGGCCGCAGGCGCCGAGTGGCCGTGCCAAGCCCCGCCAGCGAGAACCCGGGGAGACTGCGATACTGCTGCATTGTGCTGCATCACGGCGAGGGCACCGTAAGCCATCCATCTTGCCAAAAAAGCACATCCCCGCCCAAATAAACCCACCGAGTCCATTTTCTCTTCCTGGGAAGCACCCCACATTTGTCCTCTCCTCACTTACTATGTGGCCTGGATTTTAATTGGAAAAATAATGGACACGGTTTGTGTCCTGATCCCCACAACACTCCCCTCCACATCTGATGGCAGGCACTCGGCATCTTTCCTATCACAAAAACAAAGGGAAGGCTCCCCTCAAAAAGAGGGCCGCTGGCGCGGTGTAAGGGGTGATGAAGAGAGGGGCTTCCAGTCCATAACCCCAAAGACAGGCCCGGAGGGTCCCCGCACTGGTACAAACCTGTTGAAGAGAGGGTGGCAGGAGCTGAAGGGCGGGCGCAGTGGCGGCTCCGAGCCCGCAGGCAGCTCACGCCCAGCCCTGGGAGAGTGGGGACGGATGGGGGGGGGCGCGAAGTGGGGAGCGGACACGCGGATGTGCGGGGCGGGGGGAGCTCCGGGCCGCCGCCTCCGGCTCAGCTGCAGCACAGCGTATCGCAGCCGGGACCACGCCTGGCCGCATCCCCCGTACAGTTAAGCATAGAGCACGGCCCTGTCAAAGCCGCCCCCGTTACCCACCAGTGGCGCTACCAGGGCATCCGAAAATAGACCCTCGCTGCTGCCCACTCCGCACCCAACCCCGCGACAGAGGCCACTGCGCCCAGATGGAGAGACGAGGTGGTGGAGGTAGGAAGAAATGAGCGCCCTGCGCCGGGGATGGGGCTGGGCGGCGGTGTGCACCGCGGGTCTGAGGTCGCTTCACAACGGGGCCTGCTGTCCCTGCCCCGCAAAACCCAAGTACTAATAAGCACCCGAGACCCAGGCTCCCCGCGCCGCCCCCGCCTGTGCTCTGCAGCCTCCCCGCCCCCACGCCGCCACCCGGGTGCGGGGAAGCACCGTCCTCCCGGCCTGAGCCCGCGCCCCTCCTCCCGCCCTCCCGCCGCCCAGGAGCCCGCCTGGGAAGCAGCCCGAGTGTTGGCACGTTCCAGCCTCAAGCCCCCTACCTACCTCCCGTGGATAAAGGGTGGGGGCGCGGGGGTCCCGTCCTCCTCCCGCTCCTCGGCGGCCGGGCGGGTGGGCCGGGAGGCGACTCCGCTGCGCTGTCTGCGGCTGGGGCCGGGGCTGGGGCTCACAGGACGGGACGGTGGGCGCTGCTGCGCGGGACTGCGCGCTCGCTCCGGACGGAGAGGCGGCCGAGGGAGGGACTGGAGGAATCCGCAGCCTGCACAGTAACAGCTGCACTGATTCCGGGGGCTGGGCTGGAGCTTGGGGCGGGGGAAGGAGGGGAGGGAACAGGCAGGGAGGGGGCGAGGGGCGGGGAGAGGGAGCGCGCCGGCGCCGGGAGCGCGCACACATGCGCGCGCACAGCTCTCGCCCGCACCCTCGCCTGCCTCCCTCGGTTCCTCTCGCTTGCCGACCCTCCGCGTCTGCTCGGAGCCCCGCAGCCGCGCACCCGGCGCCTGCTCTGCCCGCTAGCAGAACTTCGGCCTGTTCCCTCTCTCCCCTAGCGGGACTCTGCTGCGGCCCAGCGCCGACCTCGTCCCCTGCAGCGGGGATTGGCCGCGGCTAGCCCGGGCCGGGTGGGCACCGCCGCTGCCACCACCCGCGCAAAGGGACAATGGGAGCTCTGTCCTCACAGTCGGCGAGGGCCAATTTCACGTTTAATTTGAGGCTAATTCGATTATTGTCATAGAAAGTGGCCGCCTAATTTTCTACGTGATTTGTGCAGCCTCTTTTCGCCCACGACTTTTGCGTTTGGAACGCGATGGAGGAGTGTTGAGGGAGGTTTTAGACCGTCGTTTGATTGGTTTGATTTCAGATCTAGGTGGTGGTGCTTTGTAGGTTCCGCCCAGCCTAATGAAGAGCGATGATGACCTCTTCGTGGGAAACCTTGGGCAATGGGGTGGAGGGTTGCTCCTCGGCGAAGTCCAGCTCTTTCTACTTCGTGAGTGTTTTTCACCCATTTCCTCGGGGTAGCTGGGAAGACCCTACAAGTGGTTCGTCCAACTCCTTCCTGCCTCTGTCCCAAACGCTGGTTCACTTTCACCTGAAGTGTGTGCTCTTCTCGTGCCACTCCCCGAGTGTGAGGATGCCCCGGCTGCAGTGAAGGCCCTGCGATGGCTTGAGTTCTCCCCGACTCCACATATCCTGAGATGGACATTGGACGTTTCTGTCAAGTGTCAGCGCCCATTTCAGCCTGCTGGTCCACCCCATCAATTCTCCAGGATAAGTAGAAATTATACAACCACTACTGTTTGGGAGGATATATGGTGTCATCACTATGACCACATCTAGAAACACTCTTTAGAAATCAGACTGGAGAAACTGACGTTCTGCCGGCTCTGTAGGTGCACAACGGAGGTGGCAGTGTGTAAGCTTCAGAGGGAGGAGGCCCTTCTAGGTTGGAAAAGCTCCAAGGCTTTTCCCCTAAAGATCTAACCTTCAACACCTGGATAAAAAAGAGAAATAAAAGACAGGCAAATAGTTTGGGTCATGCTTATATCTCAAATCAATAGAACTGAGGCTTACTGTGTTTATACTTTTGTATGTATTTTTAAATGAATATTTTAAAATAAAACTCAATGAAATTTTCTCCACTAATTCATGAAGACGATTCTTCCCTTAGGACTTCACCATCAATTTGAATGTTTGTACAATGTTTACATTTGATATTTACGGAAAAACTGAGGAAGGCAAATAATTTAACATTTTTCTCAGAAAGTTATAAACACGGCCAGAAGGTGAACTCTCCAATGGCAGGGTTCTTTGTTTGCTCACTGTACATAGCAGGTACTTCGGAGGTGCTCAACAATTTTTTGTTGAATTGAATTGGACAGAATCAACATATAGGTGGCTGCCCGTATTATGTAACACTGGAAAGCCACTAGGAATGAAAGTTGTTTCCCTTTCACTTATTTTGAGTCATGGCCCCCAGCACCTCCCTACCCACAGTGTTAATGGAATACCAAAGAAAACAATGGCAGGCTGGGAAATGCCTCAGTTGAAATTCTTCCAATGCTATTCTGAAATGGTGACTCTTAACTGCTTCCTTTATCACAGATAACAGTACTTGAATAAGTCTCTATTTGGTGGATTAGTCACCTCCCCTACCTCATTCCGCTCCCACTTACTTTGTAAAAATTTCCTTCAAAAAGCAGTACCACACACAACCTTAGCAAGGTAACTCTATTAAAGTGTCAGTAAGTGTTCCAAAAATGTAAAAGACAAGGATTCAGAATTTCACTATAAACACCTGTACACAATTTCAAATTCTTACCTTTTGGTGGAAAAAAATCATCACCCAGGAAACATAGTGTACCACGGAACAAAAAACAAGTGAGTAACAGAGCAAAGAAAAACAGTCTGAATCTGGAGAGATTATTAGAGAAGACAAACAAGGGCTGTCCGGAAAATATTCAGCCACAGATGCCTCTATTTTTCATATTACATAGCTGGATACTTTCCAGACAACCCTCGTATATCTTTGTGAAAGACAAGAATCTAGAAAAGATAAAAAGCCTTAGTTGGTAATGATGGTAGCTCAAAAGGATGGTTCTCAAATTGCCTCTGAAGCAGCTTTGCTGAAGTTTATTATCCTACTCGCAACAATAGAACTAAGGTTGATTTAAACAGAACCTAGAACTCATCAATAAGAGAGTTCATTTTGATACCACGTCTGTAACATTCTGCTCTACATTTTTAAAACTATGTGATTATATACAGTCTCCCATAGAAATTTTATTACAAAATTTTTGCAGATATGAAGGATCTTAAGAATTCTGTTAACAATAATAATGATCATAAGCAGAAACTATAAAATGATTTCCAGTTTTTAAAGTCCTTTAGCACACATCATATTATTTTGTCCGTTTGTCAGTTCTGTAGGATAGATAAATTAACTCCATTTTATAGATGAGAAAACTGAGACATGGGCAGGGTAAGTGAGTTGTCTGAGTTTATTTACATAGCTACTAGGTGTCAGAGATATCTGTTTAGAAGCCTGCATATCAGAGCTGTGTGTCTGGATATTGTGTATTAATTATTAAAAAATAATTGTTTACAAGATGAAAGAAGTTCTGGAGATGGATGGTGGTAGTGGTTACACAACAGTGTGAATATACTTAATGCTATTGAACAGTACACTTAAAAATGGTAAATTTTATGCTATGTATATGTTACCACACTTTAAAAATATTTTCAAAGAAATTCTGATTTTAGACATCTGGAATAGAAAAGTAGATGCATTCTTAATGCTTCTTTATTTAACCCACTTTGTTGGATTACACTGTTCACGCCTATGTTGTAAGCTTATTGACCAATGTCCATTGCTACTAAACACACTGCTATACTCTGCTCCACCTGTGTATTTCAGTTCTCTCTAGTTGTACTATATATTTACCAAGTCAGTTGTTTTGTCCCAAATTTGTTTATATCAATTATGCTTATTATACTTAACAAGTACACTTATAATTAAGCATTACATAAACCAATTAAATGAGTGTGAAAAGAGAGGTCTTTCAGTGAAAACTAAATTGCTTATTTTTTAAATGTCTGATTAAAGGCTAAAAATATTGCCATCAAAATATATGTGGACAAAAAACAAAAAAGTAGGGAAGGTGGAAAATCATAAAAACCTTAAAATATTCAAAGTCCAGGGTGCTTTGCAAGTGTCTCTAAATTCTCAATCAACTTAAAAGAAAACAAAAATGTGTATCAGATAGCTGTGCCTTATGAAAAAAAGAAATGGCCTTTCACTCAGCAAACGTGTTCAAAGAAACTGTTTATCAACCAATTAGCAGGTGAAATTTGTAAGTTTCTAATAAAAAAGTTCTAAGTATGTCTTTTTCTAGATATAAAGCTATCATTTTATTTTCTTTTGAATTGTGCTCCAAAGGTTAGTCAATGAATTGTTAGTTATGACACCAAAAGTATGACAACAACAAATATAGACATAGTGGACTCTATCAAAATTTAATGGGCAGATGACCTTAACAGACACTTCTCTCGTGAAGACATACATATGACCAACAGATATATGAAAAAATGCTCCACTTCACTAGCAATTAGGGAGATGCAAATAAAAACCACAACGAGATACCATCTTACACCTGTTAGAATGGCTATGATCAACAAGACAAGGGATAACAAGTGCTGGAGAGGCTGTGGACAAAAAGGAACCCTCATACACTGCTGGTGGGAATGTAAACTGGTACAACCACTATGGAAGGCTGTATGGAGATTCCTCAAAAAATTATGAATGGAATTACCATATGACCCAGCCATCTCTCTACTGGGCATCTACCCAAAAAACCTGAAAACCTTAATCTTTAAAGATGTTTGTACCCGCATGTTCATTGCAGCACTGTTCACAGTGGCCAGAACATGGAAACAACCAAAATGCCCTTCGATAGATGACTGGGTGAAGAAGATGTGGTACATTTACACAATGGAATACTACTCAGCGATAAGAAATGATGAAATACAGCCATTTGTGGCAACATGGATGGACCTAGAGACCATCTTATTAAGCGAAATAAGTCAGAATGAAAGAATCCGGAAAAA
>PVKE010025011.1:10013-23469 GCA_004027555.1 Craseonycteris thonglongyai
TCAGTGCATAGTTATTTCTATTTTACTTTTTGACAGATAGAGAGAGAGACAGAGACAGAGACAGCTAGAGAACCGAACTGTGGGAACTCCCCAGTTCAGCACGTGGGTCCTGCCTGGGCCGGAGCCGGGATTCGATCCTCGGTCCTCATGGCCTCAAAGCGAGCGCTCAACCCGCTGAGCCGTCCCGGCTTTCCCCCCACTTTTTTTTTAAAAGAGCATAAACTTCAGGCCCCTCAAAACTCAGTTCCCTGTCCTCAGGTGCCTTCTCTTAAATAAATGGGGACAATGATAACATCTGTTTTAGAGAGCAGGCCATTCAAGCTGCTATGTCAGAATACTGTAGGATGGGTGGCTTATAAACAACAAACTCATTTCTCATGTTTTGGAGACTGGAAATCCAAGATCCAGGTGCTGGCACATTCAGTGTCTGCTGAGAGCACTTTTCCTGGTTCATAGATAGCATCTTCTCTTTGTGTCCTCACATGGTAGAAGGGGTGAGGGAGCTCTAGGGTCTCTTATAAGGACACTTACCTACATTTACAGGGGCTCCTCTCTTATAACCTAAGCACCTCCCAAAGGCCCCACCTCTGTTGACTGGCACCCATGGAGATTGGTAGATGCTGGTTAAATGTTGACTCCGTTAGCCAGAACTCAAGCAACTGGCAAGAAGATTTTTTTTTCCACATAATGGAGAATGTACTTTTATCGTCACGTTGGGGGTTAGGATTTCAACATATGAATTTGTGGAGAACACAGACATTCAGTCTATAGCAGAGTTGTTAGGAGGATTTATTTTCATAATTACCATTTGTGACCTCTTACAATAGAGTCAATGCCATGCCTGCCTCCCAATAGCTGCATGAGTTAGGCAGTGATGGCCCCTGTTGCAGAAGAGAAAATTAAGGCACTGAGAGGCCAAGTGACCTGCCTGGGGTCATATAGCCAGTGGGTGGCAAAAGCAGAATTTCAAACCATATTCCCCATGGGTGTCTGGGCTCTACAGCTGATTCACCATGTGGTCTTGGCCCAGTCCTTTAGCTTTAGTTTCTTCATTTGTAAAGTGGGGGCATTGGGCTTGCAGTTTGATGAGCTCTGTAAGGCGATGAGGCCGGCCAGCGCCTGCCATGTACTTAGAACTCAGTGGATGGTCTGTGTTGTGTTCTTTGTTACCTTCAGATTAACCAGAGTCTAGCACCAGCCTGGCAAACTGCCCTACTTCCCCCATACCTCACCTGCCTCAAGATGTCTGCATTTCCTAGGGAGGCTGCTGCCTTCTGCCTCTTCCACCTCCTCTAGGCTCCTGGGAGAGTGGTAGGCACTTGAATGTGGAGCCTTCTCCTCAACAAGAGCCCACCCACCCGACCTCTCTCTTTTTTTACAGTGTGTGCAAGCCTCTCTTGCCCTAGGCCCCAGGGGCTCAGGTGTGTGTGTTTTGGGGAGGGCACTTGCCTTGGGTTTGCTGGCACAGTGTCTCCTTGGGGCATACCTAAAGCCAACCCTGGGCCAACGGGTATATTTTTCAATTGCATAATGACTCTCTAGCCCATTAGACTGAGGCCAGGGTCTGGTCTTACTAGCACTGCCCACATGCAGTGCCTGCCATATGGCAGGTGCCTAGCACCTGAGTGAAGGAAGGGCAGTGGACTTGCATCACCTGACTACTTGGCCCTTTTGCCTGCATCTTGTTTGCGGGCAGCAGGAATGGGGTGTTTGTCCACCCTGGCTGGGGCTGGGGTGCTGGAAGAAGAGCCAGGGCAGAAAAGGGGCTGGATAGCTCCCACAAGAGTCTGCTGCCTCTTGGGAACCCCCCTGGAAGGGTTGGGCATTCTGAAACACCTTCTGGCCTCCAGCTCCAGCCTGAGCAGGCGTGATCGTGCCCGGGCAGGTGTGGTCCCCCCAGGCCCCTCCACACTGCTCTTTGGAAACTTGGCACTAACCTAAGTCTCTTATTCCTCTTCCAGTTCAGCTGTGGTGGCCACTGAGAAGAGTGCTGTGACACCTGCTCCTCCCCTAAGGCAGTGGGAGCTGTCCAAGGACCAGCCTTACCTGTGACACTGTGCTCTGGGCCACTTGGCTGTGCCCTCCTGGCCACTTGAGTGCTTCCTCTCCTTGTCTTCTCAGGACAGTGTGACCTAATTTATGACAAATATATCATGCTTACCAGTATCACTTCGTTTTTACTTTTAAAGCTACACGTGGCTTACTTGGATTTTGGGGTGAACTTGGTGCCAAATCTCTTAACTCCGATAGCCCTCCAGGGGCCAGGAAGGGATAGTGCTTCTTTGACTCCAGGGTGGCATGTGTCACAGAGTCAGATGAAATGGTGGAAGGGGCCCAGAGTTGTCCCCATCCCTTTCCTGAGGGAGCTAGCTCTCCCTGAGAGTGATGGGTTGGGTTTCAGGGTCTCTGGGGGCTTGGGGGACACTGACTATGAAGGACTACAGGCAAAACAACACTGCGCACTTGCCTTTCCTGAGAGCTCCCCCAGCCACTGTTCTTGTGGACATTGGCCAGCACCCTCCCATTACAGCCCCTGCCTGACCTGATCACCCTGCAACTCGGTAGGGACAGCAGAGGACCGTGAGTTGGCTCACAGGTAAGGCTTACCTAGAGCAAGTGAGGAAAGCTCCCTGAGCCAGAAAACTTTTTCTCAAGCCTAGGGGGCCGAGGCAGAGTCAGCCCAGAAAAGGAAGCAGCTGGTGTCTGGAGGAATGACTGAAAGCCAAAAAGGAAGTGGCCCAAGTCTGGCTGCAGGGGCAATGGGCAGCCATGCAGTGACTTCAAGTAGGGGAGTGTGTGACTGTCCCATGGAGGAGCTCTCCAGCCTTTCAAAAGGTTAAGATCAGCTGTGTGCCAGGAGAGCAAGGCAGGAAAGGGTCACAGTCCCTGGCAGGTGGTATAAATGTCCCAGTGTGAATATCTCAAATGCTAAAAGCTCAAAGCTGAAGCCCCTGGGAAGACTTCTTGGAGGTGGGGTTCTGGTTAGGACAAATGAATCAAGACTTGGAGATGATGAGGGAGAGGAAGGCTGGGCAGGATGTGCAGAGACCACAAGGAGGGCAACCATGGAAGGCTTCAGGAGACCCCAAGCAAGATGTCGTTGAGGGTTTCTGAATAGTTTTATGACTCATACTTGAAATTTGCCAAGGGAGTGGAGTAGGAAAGGTCTTGACACCTGAGATTTCTGTGTGCTAGGTACTGTTGTGAACACTTTCTATTTATGATCTTGGCTTCCTGGAGCAGTCCTGTGAAGTCATCGCTATTGTCATACCCCCTGGACATAAGAGCTGAGGCATGAAAATAGCTTCTTCAGCTTTTCTCCCTATGTCTCCCTTACCAAAATGCCAAACCTCAAAGATGGGACCCCCCCCCACCCACAGCCCTATTTGCCACTTTCCATCTGCTTCTACCTCTGCACCTTTGCTTCTTACCCTATTTCCCCTAGAAATCTGGGTAATTATCAGAAAGTATACTCCAAAAGCAGTTATGATTTCCAGTATTTTCAAATAGTGAAGGACATCGTCGACCTGCAAATAGAGCTCCTTCTGTGATAATATGTACGCTTTAGTGTGGCTTCACTGGAAACTTGGAGCAGTAAACACTTGTATATCTGTCTTAATACTCAGAGACAGTGACTTGTGTCTGGCCTTGTTGGCAGGCAGCTGGACGCACTGCTTCTGAAGGCAAAGCTGTCTAGATAAAAATATTTTCAAGAAAACAGCAGCCAGACTGCCTTTCTAGAAAGCTTGCAGGTCTGTGTTTTATGTGCCTATTGGGTGAGTGTGAGAAGAGCAAACCCAAGGGCTGCCTTTGAGTATCTTGTACCAGTAGTGAAGAATAACACATCCTTATAAGGGGTCTATGAGGACTAAATGAGGCAGTGATCATGGGTGAGTGCACTAGGCACCAGAGACAGAGGACCAAGGATATAAGCCAAAACTGGACGTTTTATATTTAAGATCCTCCTATGTAGTAGGCACTGAGGATATAATGAAAAACAGCATTCCTGGACCAGACATTCCAGTGTGGAATCAGACACTAAGGGTGTACAACTTTTTGGCTTCCTTGCAAAAGGAAAAAAAAGGTTGCAAAAAAGTCTTAGTGTTTTAAGAAAGTTTACAAATTTGTGTTGGGCTGCATTCAAAGCTGTCCTGGGCCACATGTGGCCCATGAACCACGGGTTGGACAAATTGGCACTAAATCAAAATAAGGAAATAAAATAGACGAGTATAATACGTTAAATGCACAAAAGGCAATTGGAGGGCTGGGTGGGGGGAGAGGTTTGGGGAGTGCCTGGAGAGTGGCAGCCATATTAAATAAGTCGTACATTGGCTTCAGGATGCATATAGAATGTTAAATATTGTAAGTAGATACCAACAAGTTCGTTTCCATCCCCAGAAGTTCCTAATTTCAGACCCTATCCATACCTTTAGATATACTTTGTCACTGGGAAAAGTGTGGAGAGTCTCAAATTGCGGATGTTCTCGTTTTCAAACATTTACGGTAGGCTTAGCCGGCGGACCTCAGGACTAGGCGCGTGGGACCCCGCCCCCGGCCTGCGTGCGCATGCGTATAAGAAGCAGCCCGGACGGCGTGCTGCGGTTGCCGGCCGTGGGCGGCACGTTAAGCGGCTGAATGGTACGGACAAGTGCTCCTCTGCCGGAGGCCCTGGGCCTGGCGCTGCGATTGCTGCTAGGCTTCGGACTGGGCCTGGAGGCTGCCCCGACCCTTGGCACCACCCGGTCCTTGGCCCAGGCCTCAAGTGAGTGACCTCCGCGCTGCCCACGGGCAGCTTGGCTTTGTCCCCGAGAGCCAGCAGTGCCTCAACGTGGGCTGCACTGCTTGTCTGTCCGGGACACTCCCCCAGCTCGTGGCTCTCAACTCCGGAGCCTGGCCATTGTGTGAGCCATCCCCGATGGGGTGACCCCCTGCCTTTACCCTGCCTCAGTCCTGCTCCCACCCTGCACCAGCTTTGCTTTGTCGTGCCTCTTTGTCACCTCCAAGCCGCCCTTCAGCCCAGCGTGGGCAGGAAGGCTCGCTGTAGGCTCTGGTTGTCCGACCTCTAACACTCCAGGGTCGTTTTCCTGGTACCTGGTACCTCCTGCACAACTGCGCTTTCCAAACCCTCATGCCTGAGCTGAGGCCATGTGGCTGGTTCCTCCTTGACCACCTATTCCACTTCCCAATCTCTGCACTTTATTTCTCTGGCCTTAGAGAATGAAAGCTCCCCCTCCATGTGAACCCGGGCCTGAGTATGGTGACTGGGGTTCTCAGAGGCAGCTGGGAGAGTTAAGAGTGGCCTCCCTGTGCACACAGGTGCCCCTGACTTTCAGCTGTGAGCTCAGGTTCACACATTTACCCCACACCTCCGTGGATTCCTCGCTTGTCTGGTCACCTGCCTCACCCCCAAGTCCCTGCCTTTTCAGGTTAAATGCTCCTGGTTCCTTCAAGGAGGCAGGACTCATGTTAACCAAGTACCAAACTTTACATACAAGCAGTCTCCTGCTCAGGACACTGAGGTAGGGACTCCTACTAACTGTCCCTTTTCCAAGTGAGAAAACTAAGGCTGGGGGGGTGGGGAGGAGGGGATAAGTTAGGACGAGGGGAGTCGCTGGTTGCCTCAACTCCTGTGTGACCCCACACTGTAGCCCGATGAGGCCCGGTCAGCTCTGCTGCCCACTTTACAGAGGAACACACTCCAACAGGATGGAGAGGGAGGCCATGGGTGGTCCTGGCCAAGAGTGGCCAGCCTGGGAGGAAGCCTCACCCAGAGGCTTCCAGGCCCCCATGGGCAAGGAAGGAAGCCAGCTCCAGTTAGTTTACAGCTCCTCTGGGCTCCACCCAGCTCAGGGACCCTGTTACCCATGGGGCCAGCTGTGGCAAGTTGCGGGGCAGGGAGTTGGAATAAAGATGGAAGGGCTGGATGCCCCATAGCTCAGCTCAGTGGTTGAGGACAAGGTCTGGGGTTCAGTTCCTGGCCCTGGCCTGTGCAACCCCATATCCTGAACTGCAGAGCAACTGGTAACTTAAGATGGCTGGGTGGGGAAGGTTCTCGCATCCCATGTGGGAGACCCGGTTCAGTTCTTGCCCCCCATGGCCCCACATCCACCTGTGTGGAATGAAACCATGTCACAACTAATGATGTACAACTATGCAAACTGATCTGGGCCCTCCCCCTTCTCACACTCTTTCTAAAAAAAAAAAAAAAAAAAAGATGGACGGGTCAAGCAGACCAGCATCAAATGGAGTGGAGCTAGGCTGGGGCCAAGCTAGGTATTTGCCAGCCACCTGGCTGCACCCGAGAGGAAGCCCTAAAGGCCACCCCCTTGCCTTGTCCCTCGGACTCCCATCTGCTGTCTCAGGTTCTGGGCCCTTCTGCATGCCTCCAGCTAGGCATACGACCCAGGCCTCACTGCCTAGGTTTCAGGAAGGCTCAGATCTCACCTGCATGTGACCCGTGTCTACTTGTCAGGCACCACCCTGAGCTTGTGGTCACAAGATTGGCCCTGACACACTGTGTCCAGTCTGTGTAGGAACCAGTTAAAGGACTGTTGTTATCAGTGGGAAGAAGGGCCTCAGGGATCTTTGAGAGGGCCATGAGACCCCCTCCCAGGAAATAGTCTGAGATCTGAAGGCTGAAGAGGAAATCAGGTATAGAGTGGAGGGAGGAAAGGGTGCATTGGGCCAGGGAACAGCACAGGCAAAGGCCCTGAGGTGGAACAAGCCTCTCAGAAGCAGTAGAGAGGGTGCTTGGTGAAGAGGAGAGTGTGGGAGGAGGCGCAGTTCCAGGAAAGGTTCAGGCTTGGACCAGGCCTTGTGGCCACATAGAGCAAATAGGATTTGGTTGTGAGTCTGGGGACATGGGGATGGTTTTGAGCAGAGGGCAGGGGAGGATGGGTGACCGAATTATGTGACAGAGGTCTCCAGTGTCTGAATGGAGATGGGTGTGGGGGCCTGGTAAAGAGGTGGCATATTCAGGATGAGGAAAGTGGTCAGATCTGGAAGGAATTTAGGAGGTCCTCTACCCAGGGCTTCAGTCTCCCCTTTGCTAAGCCCATGAGTTGTAACAGGCCCTGCTGACCCTGATGGTGGGCCTGATCCAGGGCAGGTTTAGAGATGGCCCCGCCCCAAGTCTGTTTAGTCACAGAGCTTGTAGGGACTCCTGCGGAGATCGTCTGGCCATTTAGAGCCTCGTAAAAACTCCCGAATCAGTGAAATCTGGGTTCGAACCCTGACCCTGCCATTAGCTCTGCCACCTCTGGCCTTAACCTCTCCACAGTGTCTTCTGTAGAATGGGCATTGAAGTAGAACCTGCCCAGGGGGGCTCATGGTGAGGCCGTGAACACATCTGCTCCAAGTTCCACACACAGTAGGTCCTCAGCAAAGGGTGACCACTGGTGGTTTCCAGCACACGGGGGCCCCGTGTTTCCTGGTAGTTGCTCCTGGAGGAGGGTCTACACTCCGGCCTCCCAGGCCTCACTTATGTGCCTCTCACAGCCCCCAGCGAAGGCTCTTGCCCACCCACCAGATTCCAGTGCCGCAGCAGTGGCTTCTGTGTGCCCCTCCGTTGGCGCTGTGATGGTGACCCAGACTGTCCTGATGGCAGCGATGAAGAGTGCGGTGAGTGGCCATGCTCCCTCAACGGGGCTTGCAGGGGCGGGACTGCCTTTAAGGTGGGTGGGGCACAATGGGACGGGACCTGATGGTAGGTGGAGCCTGCAAGGAAGAGAGCACAGTTCAGGTTTGAGAAGAGTGGTTAATGGGGAGGCTGTTGGGCCTTGGGAGGAGGAGCTTACAGGAAGGCGAGTCGTTGGAGGGTGGAGCTACTAGGCAGGGGCAGGGCTTTAGGGTCCACTGTCTTTGGAAGGTGGGTATTGGCTGTGGAGCGTACCTGGGCGGCCCCTGTTGTGGGGACTTTTGGAACCTGACTGACCCTGTATTCCAGAGATAAAGCCCTGTGCCCAGGATGGGCAGTGCCCGCTGCCCAGAGGTAACCCCTGCTCTTGTGACAGCATCAGTGACTGCCCCAATGGCGTCAACGAGAACCTTCCCAACTGCAGCAGGCAGCCCTGCCAGGCAGCAGAGTTCCGCTGCCCCCTGGATGATACCTGCATCCCACACACGTGGCTCTGTGATGGCCACCCGGACTGCCCTGATTCCAGCGACGAAATGGGTTGTGGTGTGTGCAGTGGGACCTAATCATGCCGGGGGGGAGGAGGGTCATTATATAAGGATACCTGGCACCTTCTAGTGTGTGACCGGGCTTGGGGTGTGGACACGTGCATCTGCTCATGTCTGCATTTCCATGGAGGCAGCCAGAGGTCACTGTGGGCAGCAGTGCTCAACCATCCTGTCCTCAGTCTGGGATGGAACATGAGCTTCAAGGTCCTCCCCAGGCACCTGGAACACCTGTTCATCCCCAATGTCTCAGGTGCCCCCTCCTGAACTAATGAATGCCTGGACGTATTACAGGGACTGAAACCCTCCAGGAAGGCACAGCTGCGGGGACCTCTGTGACCCTGGAGAGTGTCACCCATCTCAGGAATGCCACAGCCACCTTAATAAGGGACCAGGACTCAGTCCAGTCTAGAAGCCGAAATGCCTACGGGGTTATTGCAGCTGCCGGTATGATGGACAGGCTTTCTCACTCTTGGGGCAGCTGCCCCTTGGAGCGAGGGCTTGGGGAGGAGATAGGCTGCAGACCCCCATGCCCGTGCGCCAGGAGCTTGGTGGGTGAGGGGGCTCCTGCCACTCCCTCACACACTCCATTTGTCTGTTCCCCACAGCGGTGCTAAGTGCTGGTCTGGTTGCCGCCACCCTGCTTGTGTTGTCCCGGTTCTGTGCCCGGGGGCTCCTGTGTCCACTGGGGCTGCTGATGGCCGTGAAGGAGTCTTTCGCGGTGCTGAGGACATCGTCTTGCGATCATGTCGCACAGGCTGTGAGTGTGGAAGCCATGGGGTCGCGCACACTGCTGCTGGCACACCAGCCCTCAGATGGGGGTTCTGGCCATACAACATTGCAGACTTGAGCTTCTGCAGACGTGACCCTGGAGACTGGAGGTGCCTGGGCACTCCGTCTGGATGTGAGGAGCCCAGATAGGGAACCAAGGGGCTAGCCCCAGGCTGCTCGCAGGGGTGGCCCTGTGCTTAGACATTCCTGCTGCCCCCATCTGAAGGTGGTGATTAAAGTTTCATTGTATCCTCTTCCTGGCTCTGAGTCTCTGTCTCTCTTTGCTCAGGCACCCTGGGGTCTTGGCTGCAGCCCCTTCTCTGTGGTGGAGTGCCTGGCCCAGAGAGTGTAGGACTTGGGACCCAGCCCTGGATGCCCTGTCGGCCATTCTTCTGACTTCCCAGGATCCAGAGCAGGGGCAGTGGAGCAGGGCGGCCGGGCAGTCTGCATTAATTACCCACAGGCTTTGGCAAAGAGGAGCAGAGCTTGGTCAGTCTCCTGGGGGGACCCCTGTTTATCATGGCTGCCTCCTCTTTGAGATGGAAACTAGGCATCCTGGGTTGGTCTTGGCTCTACCCCCATTTTAAAATGTAGGTTTTATTATTCAGGTATGGTGAGGCCAACAGATCTGGTGAGGACTGCCATTGAAAAGACACTCTCGTTCTGAGGAAGGGGCACGCAGTGCCAGGCAGAGCCACACGGGGGAGCAACAGGGCAGTGAGGAGGCGGCCGGGTTGGAGGTGGGGAGATAGAAACCTGGGCCAGAGCCTTTGTGCTTTCCACCAGAAAGCCTAGGCGAGGCAGTGAGCAGTCATGGGATTGCTATAATAGTTTGAATAATTTCAGTGGGCTCCTAGTGTGGGCCTTGTCTGCTGTGTGAGTTGCAGTCTCCACAGTGTTGTGCTCTGCTAGGAATGCCTGAGACACTCAGATTACTCGTGCTCCCCCCACAGACATTTCCCCAACTGGAGCCAGTTAGGGCTGGACCAGCCGTTGTTGTTCTTTGTGTGATCCCAGGACCACACTGCAGCAGTAACCATCAGGGCTTTGCAAGGAACAAGATTTATTACTCTTGGGTCCTGGATGGTTCATGGCAGCATGAGGGGAGGGAGAGACAGAGGGAGTGGACCTGGGATTCTGCCTCTGTTGGGGCCTAAGCAAGGGGCATCTAGGGTTTTCTGGGTTCTTGGTGAATTTAAAGCATAAGAGTGGGAATTAGGGTGCAGGAAGTGAGAAGTGGGGTCGCCCAGGTGGTCAATTACTTAGGTCACCCAGGGCTTTCTTCACGGGTGAAGCAGCCTGATTCCTTAGTTGGTTGTTTTTCTAGTAGCTGAGTCCTAGGCTGGCATTGTGTTTATTCAAGATGGGGATCAGAACACATAATATCAGGCATGTAGGCTATACTCTCTCCAGCTGCCTGGCACCTGGCCCTGGCGGAAATGGCTCTGGGTTGGTTGGTTTGCCTATGAAAGGTGAGTTGTTTCCTATCTCTAAGAACTAGCTAATCCCAAGAGACAGTCAGTCCCTCCCTGGTTAGGAAGACCCCAGTTGCCACGGCGTAAAGAATACAGAAAATACAATTTTTTAAAAAAGATTAATTGTTTTGACAAAGAGAGACAGAGAAGGGGGAGGGGCAGAGCAGTCTCCATAGTTGTACATCATCAGTTTTTGACATAGTTTCATTCTACACAGGTGGGTCGGGGGGTGTGCAGGGCAGGAACTGGGCTGGGACCCCCCACATGGGAGGCACACCCCCTCAAGCCAGGGGCCAAGCTGGGGGTGGGGTACCGAACTGGGGGCCTCCTGCATGGGAAGCACAGCTCGGTTCAGCATATGGGTTCATATGGGCTGGGGCCTAGGCTGGGATGCAATCCTCAATCCCCAATCCATGGGGCTGCAAAGCGAGCGCTTAATCCAGTGAACCATCCTGACCTCCCCAAGAATACAGAAAATATCATTAATATCCACTCCAACTGTTGGATGACAAGGGCAAGGCTCCCTGACCCTTGTTTCCTCATCACTGAATAGGGTCACCAGGACCCAAGTAGTCTCCTTGTGGGGACCTCACTGACATCCTTGGAGGTGGACTGGGTGTCTGCTACCAGCTGGTTGCATGGAGCCCAGCACTGGGGCAGCACCCAGAGCCCCACATCTGGTGGGCAGGGAGCCAGCCCCTGATACAAGATGCTGGGAGGAGGGCTAGAGCAAGTGTATGTGCCTGGAAGTGGTGAGGTTTGGCTTGGGGACCCTGCTCCCATGGGGAAAGGTGGTTGAAGTGGGTTTTAAGAGTGGTCCTCAGGCAGCGTGTTGGAGACTGAGTTTACTGTGGGGCAGTGGGAGTTGAGGCATGGGAGGTGGGCTATAGCCAGGATATGGGGACCTGGACTGATGGTGGAGCAGAGAGTACCCCACCTCCTGGGGTACAAGGCCTTCCCTCAGCACCCTGAGCTGACCACAGCGTCCTGCCACAAAGAGGGAACTGTGGTGGTTTTTAGGTTTCTCTGCGCAGGCAAGGTCTGCCGCAGTGGGCTGGGCTGCAGGAATCACAGGCCACCTCAGCAGACGCCTAGGATCTGGACTTTTCTGGGTATCACTTGGCTTCTCAGTTATCGGGAGCCAACCACCGCGTGCCCACGGGCTCCCAATAACTCCATATACTCCATCATGGTTTCGGTTGGTGGCTCTTAATATTACTACCATGTTTTATTTTCTCAATTAAAAATAATTTTCAGTTACAGTTGCCATTCAGTAGTATATCAGTTTCAGGTGTACAGTGTAGTGATTAGGCATTTATGTAACTTACATAGTAGTCCCTCAATTAGCACCTACCTGACATAATTATTACTGTATTACTGACTATATTCCCTATGCTATACTTTCCATCCCCGTGACTATTTAGTAGCTACTTATTTGTATTTAATCCCTTTACCATTTTTACCCAGGCCCCCAACTCCCCTCCCATCTGGCAATCATCAGTTTGTTCTCTATCTTTGAATCTGTTTTGTTTTTTCCTTTTGTTCTTTGGATTCCACATATAAGTAAGACCATATGGTATCTGTCTGTCTTTGACTTCACTTAGCATAATACCCTCTAGGCCCTGGCCAATTGATATTCTGTTGTATATATGTACCACTTCTTTATCTAGTCTTCTATATCTTGGCTATTGTAAATAGTGCTACAGTGAACATAAGGGTGCGTATATCTTTTCAAATTAGTGTTTTGGATTTTTTCAGATAAATACCCAGAAGTGGAGTTGCTGGATTGAATGTCAGCTATATTTTTACTTTTTTGAGGAACCCCTATACTGTTTTCCATAGTAGCTGCATCGATTTATAATCCTTCTAACAGTGTATGAGGATTCCCTTTCTCCACCCGCCATACCCTCCTGCCATTACCCAGACAATTGCTGATTGGCTTCTGACACTATAGACTGCTTGCATTTCTAGAATCATATAGTATATACCCTTTTTTGTCTGGTGGTTTTTACCTGACATAATTATTTTATGGTACGTACATATTGCACATTTTGAATGCTAACTTGGGAAGCCCAGATGGCTCAGTGGATTAAGTGCTCGCTTTGCAGCCCCAGGGTCTGAGGAACATTTCCCGGCCCTGGCGCTGGCCCCGGCCCCAGCCCCTGCAGACCCACATGCTCAACTGAGGTATGCTTCCCATGTTGGGAGGGGGGGCAGTTCAGTTCTCGCCCGGGAGAACTTCCCATGGGGGAGGCCCCCTTTTGGCCCCAGCTCGTAGGGGTGTGCCTCCCATACGGGAGGCCCCAGCTCGGTTCCCACCCTGTGGAGCCCCCGCCCACCTGTGTAGAATGAAACCATGTCGAAAACTGATGATGTACAACTATGGAGACTGCTCTGGGCAGTCCCTCTTCTCTCTGTCTTGCTCTGTCTCTTTCTCTCAAAAACAATAAAATACAGTGATCCCTTGTTTTTCGCGGTTAATGGGGACCAGAACCTTCCGCGAAAGCTGAAAAACCGCGAAGTAGGATTTGCCCCTAGAAATTTTCGTGTATGTGGGTACAAGAATGTTTTAAATATGTAAACAGTATTCATACTTTACTCATTTAAGACAAAAATTACAACAGTATACGTACTTACTTAAACGTGTCAGTGCTAATTAATAAGGTTAATGACAAAACCTTATACAGTCATAAACATGAATCAACATTGCTTTCTGAGAGAGGCGAAGAGTCTTGTGTGGGTGGCGGAGGAGAGGCTCTCACTTGACTCGTAGAAGCCTTAGGCTCACTCGGAGACTCTTCTGCTGGAGGCGCTGACGGTAGAGCCGGGGGCGTTACCTTGGAGAGAAACATGGTGATGGGTAGTTGTTGTCTTTGTTTTTTCTTTTCCTTCAAAATTCCCCTGTACAAGGACATAACCCCGTCAACGCGATTGCTGAACTCGACAGCTCGAACCATATTGTCGTCAATGTCTTGTGCAAATTGTTGCATCGCTCTTGCCATGTTGCACAATTGTTGCAGATTCTCCAGGGT
>PVKE010025012.1:0-23375 GCA_004027555.1 Craseonycteris thonglongyai
TGCTGGGTGAGGGTCACAGGGAGGGAGGTGGGGCTATTTGAGGACCCTGACGGGTTCCTGAGCAAAAAGAATAAGGCTATCTTCCTTTCTAAAAATTGCTCTACAGTCTAAAAAAGGCACTAAAATGTGATGCAATTCAATCCTAGGAGAAGGGATTCTGCACAGTTACGTGAAATTCCCTTCAATTAATTCAAGTCATTTTGTGACTACTGTGCATCATTTCCTGGGAATACAGTAAATAAAACATGAAAGACAAAAACCTTTTTGATTGAATATTGTTAATCATACCATGTATCCTTGATGTTCTGTATCGATGCAGTACAAGCTAGTGGTTTGGGGGCAGTTTCAGACATGTTAGTATTATATGTTGAGATGATTCCAGATGATTCCAGAGCACCTACACTCACTGAGAGAGCAGCAATGAAAACATTCTGAGGGAAAAAAAATCCATCATTTACCAAAGACTGTCTCTCTTCCTGTGTTGTTTCCTATCATAAAAATACAATAGTTCATTTACAAGGTTATGATGCATTGTGGACCTAGGAAGCATAGCTGATGCTTAGGAAAATTCAAGCATTTAGGCACATGACTTAATTAAGATATATATAAAATGCTAGAATCTGTAAGTTCAAGTATTCTCCCTTCTCTGGGTAACCAGCCTTGATTTGTATAATTCACAAGCTCTTTTGCCACAAGGTGGTGCTTCCATTATTAGATGGCAGATACGATGATGCAACTGCAAGTGTAGTTTTATAATTTGGAACCTATGCAATAATATTAAACCTATGCAGTAATACCAAAGTTAGCCTTCTGATCTACGTTATTTCATCTGACTTAGCCTGTTATAAGGTAATGGCCAGTTATAAATTTTACATAGAAAGGTTCAAGAAGAAAATGTTTCATGTTTTAATAAAGAGAGCAGCCTTTTATTAGAAAAATTGAATTGAAAAGTCACTTATTGTAAGTTTTGTCTGTGGAGATGTATTGTAAAAAGATCATTCCCCCACCCCCCCCACCCCCCCATGTAAACTGATTTCTTTTTTTAAATCTATCATAGTGTTTAATTCATTGTGTTTTGTGACTTTTTAAAGTGAACTACTGTTAATATTATTAGAAATGTTTTATAGAATAAAGATTTGGTTTTTGAGTCCAAAAAGCTTCTCTGTTCTTGAATGAAAAAATGCCCACATTTCATCATCTCTCCCTTTTACTATTTTTTAATTTCATCAGTTAAGTCTGAAAATATTAGATCTAATTTTATTTTTATAGTGTAAAGGCAATTGCATATTCTTCAAAATTCAGATACAGAAATATGTATCAAAATGTACATATTTCCCTTAATCCTCTTCCCAAATATAATCTCTCAGTAATTTGGTACATATTTTTCTAGTTTTTGACATGATTACTAACAAAAATTGTTGAATTGGAACCCCAAAATGTATAGGCAGATATTTGAATCCCCGTATCAAGGTACATGAGGGCTGTCCAGAAAGTATCCAGCCATGCATTATGAAAAATAGAGGCATTTATGGCTGGATTTTTTCTGGACTGCCTTCATCTGTTCCCTTTGGTATTTATTTTGACATCCTGATTTTTCCATGTCTGCTTTTAATTAAACCATCGTCTGCTTTGAGAGATAATTGCACTGCTTTCCAATGTGTAATTTAGATGTTATCAATTTGTGTCAAATAAAAGAATATTTCATCTCTACCTTGATGTCAGAAGAGGGAAAATGATTTTCAAAGGTCCTTGGCCATTGATTGCACCTAATACTCAATTATCCAGAACAAATGCGGTGGGTATTAGGCTGGTCGGCCCAGGCCAGTCTGCCTCTAGAGCCACCGTCTTGATGATTCATGTGCAGATACCCAACTCTGGTGTATTAGTACCCTGATCACACTGCCTGTTTCATGTCAAGGGCTTCATGTTTGTTATATATAAAAATCAGAGTTTTCTCCACTATAAGCTAAGAAATGTAACTCCAGTCTGTTAGTGCATTTGAATTGATTGTGGGGAGTGTTTGGACTTGGAGAAAAATACTAGAGGCAAAAAGCCACTGCTTGAGAGGTACAGTTGCATCTGTTGATCTTCTGATGATCGCTAAATAAGACACAAACGGAAGGCTTCCTTTCTGCATTCATTAAAATGTGTTACCATAAAAACCAATAATCAGTCGGCCATCCATCGTAAACGGACTTGAAAGGCCCTGGTAGGTTGTCATCCCAATGTTTATTTCTGAGTTTTATCGTTGTGTTTTGAAAACAGATCATGTTTCTTAATCTTTTAAACAATATTGAATTTATGGAAAATTTGTGAGAATAATTTTCTACCTTCTACCGATTCACCAATTTTTAACATTTTGTAATTTAAAAATTAGTGTCTTTATACATGTATGTTACATATATATTTCTCTACAAATGTGAATATGCACAATTTATGTTCATTTCTTCCCAATCTTTTGAGAGTAGTTTGCAAGGGGTCATGCTCCTTTCCCCTTAAGACTTCAGTAGCTTCACCCTAAGCATAACGGCTTCCCTTATGTAACACCAGTCTAAAGTTGGTGACTGGCTCAGGTAGGGTGAACCCAGGAGGAAATTTTTCCTTTGGAGAGAGACATTTCAGATGGCTACAGGGATTCATATTAAACAACGGATAGTAAATAATGGTGACTCGTTGACCCAAGTTCTTGTGAATACTGAAAATTTAAATGGCTTCTGGTTGGTTTAGTTAAAAGCTATAATAGTTAATAGACTGAGAAGGGGTTTCCACTGGAATTCCCTGACTTAGTAGGTTTAATGTGTCCATCAATCAAAAACCTATTTAGTAGTGATTTCCCAGAGAAAGTGTTTCTATTTGTTTTTTTCCCCAAAATCACATTTATTAATTTTTTTCTGATTATAAAAAAATATTCTAGGAAACCTAAAAAGTACCGAAGAACATATAATATATGTAATATATACACGTGTTAGTGAATATAGCTTCTTTGTTCTTTTAAGATAAATTCTTAACATGCAAACATTTAAAGACTTGGTAAAAATTAACAAATTGCCTTGTTGGATAGCCAAAGGATATGAATTAAAAATGACAGATTGGAAATGTAAACAGCTAATAAGCCTAGGACTTTATTAGCAATTAAATCAAACTTTAAAATGACGTACTATTTTATATAATGACGTATTATCGAAATAGAATTTTTTCATTCATTCAGTACTGAGTGCTAGCTATGTATCAGGCACTAAGCAAATGCCCAAAACAAAACAAACCCACAGTAGTCATGACCTCATGGAACTTTTTGTCTAAGAAACACCATATACTAAACTCTTTTTGTATGCTAGGACTGTGCAAAGCACTTCAGAACCATTACATGTAATCACCACAGAATCCTATGATGTATTTTTATCGGCTGAATGAGGAAGAAGATGTTCTGAGATGGTCTTGTACTAATCCCACGGCTATTTGGGCTGAGGCTTGAAGCCCAGTTCTGGCTCAGATCTCAGGATTAGCTTCTGGGTGAAGAGACTTTTAAAGCCTAAAAATCACGAAAAGAGACCTTTTATAATGCATTTCAAAAAAATCAAGTAAATGACTCAATGGGGGTTAGGGTGCAGTAAAAGAGATGTTCTGTTGCTAGCGGGAGTATAAATGTATATATCCTTTTAGCAAGCAATCTGGCAAAATTATACGCTCTAAAACATTCTCACCTTTACCTGGAATTCTATTTTGGGGGCTCTACTCTAAAGAGAGAATCAGAAATGTCAAAGATATATGTATAATTAACTGAGTATTTGATTTAAAAATAGAATATATATAAGATACTTTATACATTACATATATAATGTACTCTATATACCTATCAGTATTAGACTAAATAATATAACGATACAATGTCTGAAATTTGTTTCAAAATAACCTGGACCAGGAGAAGGTAAATGGATTGGAGCTGGGTGATGGATACATGTAAGTTTATTATACCGTATTTCTTTTTAAAAGTCTAAAGATACTCATAAAAATATGATTTCATCAAGCATTATTTATTAGTGAAAAATATGCTATGCTATGGTATTCCATGAGACAAAATATGCGCCATTAAAGGGGAAATTTTTGAGAAAAATTTAGTAGCTTGGAAAATGCTCTTTGAATAATGTAACCAAGACACAAAACTGATAAAATTTCATATCAATTATGTGAAAAGATTTGAAGAAAATACACTGAAATGTTAATAGCAGGATTGTGTGGTTTTTATCTTCTTATTTATGCTCTTTGGTGTTATTTTGCAAATACCATTTACACAGAGGAAAAAAAATGTAGTTTACAGAGGAGAACTGTCACCCTTTACCAGTAACAGGTACTTTATTGTCACTGTCAGAGATGGGTCACTGTTCTGATTAGCCAACTGAGCCGATGTGACGCGGGTGACAGTTTCTGGTTATATATAAGATCATTGGCATAGAGGAAGTCAAATTCTGGCTTAGTAATTTAGACCCTATACTTCTACCGCACACCCCTGCCAGTTGGGTTTATGAGAGAGTTCCGTTGTCATGGAGCGATGGTGAAATTAATAGCTCTGCTTTAGTTATGTGAGCGCTTTGGAATTTTTTTCCTTCAAAAAATAACTTTGGGTTTTCACATTTTTATGCATTAAATATCTAGTGAGAGCCTGCTGTGTACCAGGTGCCATGCTAGGCTTGGTTTAACAGATGAAAAGAGCAGAGCGCCTGCTCGCCAGGAAGCTCAGTCTAATGGGAGAAGCCAATGTAAATAGTTGTGATCATATGAGAGGCTGTGGAGGAGGGAAGCTCAGGACGAACCAGCAGACCCAGGCCAGGGCCCACAGGCTTGCCAGAGGTCACTGGCTGCCAAGATCTTTCCTTTAGCAAGTAAATTTCTAGGTAGAGTTGATTCTGTTAACTGGAACCCAAGCAAAAGAAAAATCTCAAGCAACATTTTGCCGGTTGCTTGAGTTCCGGTTAATGGAGAGTCAACTTCCATTTATCTATTCCCTGTGGATCCCAGTTAACTGAGAGTCTACTGTATACTGTAATGCAGCCATTTTCCTCACACAATTTAGATTTTAATACTCTGCTCTTAATTTCAGGCTTTTATGATATCCTTAAAGTGGTATTTTCTTGACTAGTCTGGTTAGTCAAGAATTGATTTTGACACAGATTCTAGTTGTTTACTTCACTGAGTAGTTTTTGCCTCAGAGGTCTGATCATTCTGTTTCAGCCAGAGACTTCCTCTGTTCCATTGCCTGCAGGCTGAAATTTCAACTGCAATTGCTAGAATTTGTCTGTATCAGAGCATGAACTTTATATTAAAAAGTCAGTATGAAATTAATATGAGAAAAGGCAACTTTTTTTTTTGGTAGCTCCTAAAACTAATGTCCTCAAGCGGTAATTAAAAATCTTATTAAAGCATTTTTTCAAAAGAATTTAAGATCAATGATAGCGATCACTTACATCCTGTGCAAATCAGTTGCAGATCCAGCAATGCTTTCTAGAAATATCTTTTAGCCAAATTGTTACTTGGTATTGCCAAAGAAAAATGAAGCATCATTCTCCCCTCAATATGATGCATTGTTAATTGAATGGCTTAAATATCATGCTTAATTATCATCTTTCACTTTCTGAGGGTTTGGTTTGAAACAAAGTACACAGCAGAGATAAAAGAGAAGAAGGAAAAAATAGCTCAATAGCAATTAAGTACATAGAATTAGAGCCGCTGCTGAGACCATGACTCAACCTGTAGGATTACAGAAAATCTTGAAACATTCATCCCATTAGTGCCACTGTATCTCCTGTTCCCCTTCTCAGAGAGCTAATGAAAAAAATTACCATTTTAAGTATTTAACCAGCAACAGAACCAGAAAATACAGTGATTTTCACAGAAAGTAGATTTTATATTGAGTTTTGAAGATGGTGAGTTACATAATTTTAAGTGATTTAAAACTAAGATATATCCCAGGATCCTACTACATAGAAAGAGGAATATACAGAAAATTGAGACTTGTATCCTGGGTTGTGTGAAGCCAGGTACAATGTCTCTACCGCAACACTGCCATTTCCCCTGTGTGAGTTCTGTGCTAGACTCTAGGAGGTAACATTGAAAATATGATCGTTCCTGGCCTGGGTGAGCTGAGAATGGTAGATTAGTCACAACTAGAGAACACGAGGGAAGTGCAGCATCAGCAAGTGGGTTGCATGTTATGGAAGCACTTTTAAATGAGTAGATTTGGGGGCACTGGCTCTGCTTGTTCTGTGATTGTGCCTGTCAAAGGGATGTGCACGTCTGCCCAGGAGAGAGAACACTTGAGCTGGGTCTTAAAGAACAAGTTTTTCTGGTCCTGGAGTGGCAAAGAGGATGATTCTAGACAGAGAAATAGCATCTTTAAATACGAAGCATTATGAAATTGGGGGGCTGTGAGATGACCCCAAGATTCTAACCAGGGTGAACAAGTGAACGAGAAAAGGCATGTGTGAGAAAGTGACAGGAGAGTAGGCTATAAGGAGTTTAATTTGGAGCTTGTTGAATTTTAAGTGTGTGCAGATATTCCAAGAGGAAACGGCTCAGTCAGCAGTTGAATGTAAAATATTGATCTGGAACTTTCAGCAGAGTTGGTAAGCAGAGATCCAGATCTTAGTTGCTGAGTGATGGTCCAACACGTGGGGGCAGCTGAGATCATCCAGGGGAGCAGATAATGGAGAATGGTACCCCCGAGCCCCAACTCTTCACTAGCAGTCCTGTGGTAAAATAATGCTTGCATTTATGGGCATTATGAGTTGGCCTAAGAACCATGCCACCATCTATAAAACTTTCTACATTGAAGTACAGAAAAATGTCAAGCAACATACAAAAAACTTTGGGGCCACAAACTGTAAGTTGGCGCTTGGGCGTACTTCCTTTTACTTATCCTAAATATTGAAATATATATATATATATATATATTTTTACCCTATGGCCCCAGTGTATTAGAACTCAGACACCAACTCCCAGCACCACCTGCCCACACTCTGTGTGTTGATGGCATTTGAGAATATCTTCAGCCATACTTTATATCTCAGGCCTGTGTGATTCATTTTTATAATAACTCAAGTATGATGCCATCCAGCTTTGGCTATTAATACAAACCTTGTGTGGCTGTGATGTGCCTGGCCTGGTGCTAATTGCTCTTCCGTGCCCTCTGTCGGTCACTGTGATGGGCATCAGAGAAGACCTGGGGGTGTGCTGAGGTGTTTTTTTTTAAACAATACTAGTGTTAAAGAAGCAGGTGCCATGATGCCAGGAACATTGGCATGGTGAGGCTCTCAGAAACACCTCCTTCTAAGGCCTCTGTGTGACAATTTTCTATAATTCTTTGCCTACTTTTTATTATACGTGTGGTTTATTACTTTTCTTTTTTGTTTCAAGTGCCTTAGCAAGAGCCAAACACTAAATTCTACCCTCTGGTATGTTTAATATGACCATTATTAGAGGCAGACATATAGTTACTATTTGGCACACACTAACTATATACACAGTGTCCTTGTTTTTATTCAGAAGCCACAAAAGGAGGAGCTGCTTCATTCTTGAAGAGATTCTTTCTTATCTCCTTAGTAATGGCAATGGTAATGTCACAGGACCAGTGAGCCGCTGGGGAAGGAACTTCTTCTAGTAACTTAGTCTAAGTGTGGGGTTGGTGGGGGTGGGGTGGGGATATTCTTACGTCATTAAGCACTGGGTTATTCCAGTGGTTCAGGATAAGCTGCGGACAGTAGAGGAGTTGGGCTGGCAACTCAGGAGGCCTAGGCCTGGCTGAGCAGAGAGCCTCATGCCTGGGGAAGAGGAGGAAGTGATTCTAGACTTTGTGTCTAACCTTGGATATTGGTAGTAGCCTCTAGCCCTTCAGCACCCCAACCCAGCTTCCAACCACCAGCAACAGCATTTATTTGCTTGAGTGCCCTCTCTTTCCTCTCAAGCCCATTTAAGCTGCCTACTTGGCAAGGCAGAAGAGCAGGAGAATTATCACACCCGTGATTGACAGAAGTTGGTGTGTAGATATCCCAGCTTCCTCAGCCACTGGCTTGGACAGCTGTTGTGTGTGCCTGACACCGGTTTTCCCAGCAGGATTAAGCCCCAGTCCCCTCAGTGGCAGCTGCTCTGACAGTACTCAATTTATTGGCCACCTCCCCTTCCTTGTCTCACTTTTCCACTCTCCTGATGTTTGCCTTCATCTCCAAAGAAACCCTCACACTGGAATCTTTGTCTCGGGATTTGCTTTTGCAGAAAGCTGAGGATGAAAACATGACGTGTCCAGGATTTCATTTTTTCAGACCGTTTCAGGCACTTTTCCTTCATGCCTCCAAGGCGGGCATGGTGAGCAAGAGAGAAAGCCAAAGCATTGGTGTAGTGGTTCCGATTATGCCTACTTACTTTGATTTCTTCCGATTATGTCTACTTACCCTTGATTTCTTTCTCTGTACCTGATGCTGACTAAGCCCTCTTCCGCCTCTATTCTTTCCGGTTTCTAAGTTACCATCACATTCCAGTTGCCTCCCCCAGATGGCGCCAAGTCATCTTGGTGGAGCATCAAGTCTACCCAAGCTCTTGAGTCACACGTTTACGGGCCTCTTGGTTTATTTTCTGTGAGCTAAATAACCATTATTTCATCTGTCCAGCACCCTTATCCCGTCTCCTGGGATCAGTCACACAGTCCTCCGTTCCTGCCACACAGTTCTGTGGGACCTGCCCTGTCCCTCAGCAGAGGTGAAGGACATCTGCTCAGCATCGTCTTCCCCAGACACAGTTGCTTAAAAGAGTGAATGTGAGATGAAAAACTGGGGACAAGCGTGGACTTTTTGGAACTTGTTGATCAAACAATGGACAGAGGTAGACCAGAAGCTCCGGGAGGGGTTGAGGTCAAAGGAGAATCTTTCATGTTTTTTCTGTGTTTGACTTCAAACTGAAAACTTGCCAATCATTTCGATTTCTCCTTCCCATCTGTTAACCTTGCTCCTCCCATTGACAGTACCTTGATTTGGGTTTCATCTCCCTCACCCCAACCGATCACTCAGATGGCCTTTGAACCTCCTGCCTTAAGCCTCAGCTCCTCTATTTTCCATTGAGTGGCTAGAGAGTTCTTTCTAAAATGCAAATCTGATCTTGTCGTGTTAATTAACAGCCCTTCTGTGAATTCCCGTTGCCCTCTGGAAATGACTCAAACCCTTTGGAGGATTTCAAAATTGGTGAGGCCTTTCTTGGGCAAGCCCCTGCCCACTTCTTCAGGCCTCACTCTCCCCTCATCTCCTTGCAGAACACCCCCTACCCTCTACACTCTTATAGTCATTGAATGTGCCATACTCAGACTCACTCCACGTCTTTGCATCTACCATGATTCCTTCCTTATAGAGAACTCCTTCCCTCTGTCTACTCCTTCATGACCCAGCTATCTCTTCCTGGTCTCTTAGGAAGTGTCACTTCTGGGAAGACTTTCTTGACTTCCTCCCACATGGATAACTGCACCTGGTGTCTTACTATGGGAACACTTAATCACTTTCTAATTGGTTCTTAATAGGCGAGCTTGACCTGTGTCCCCAGAGTTTGAGAAGGTACAAAAAGGGGACTTGGGTGAGAGGAGCCTGTTCTCCAGGGTGTGGGTGGGACAAAGGTGCAGGCTGTCCCCTGGGCCAAGTGGACACCTCAGAAGGTACCAGGGCTTCAGTCATTTGATGGAGTCCCAGCCTGACCACACTGCTCAGTAGGGTGAGATGACAATAGAAAGTCTGTAAGAGGTTTGCCATTAGAACAGAGCTGAGAGGGCATTTACACAGTCAACCAAGGATTGCGTCCTGGCACCGGAGAGCAATGTGATAGGAGAGCCATATAGGGGTCTCTGACAACCCCACATATAGGAAAAGGAAGACTTTGCACCAAGGCTAGAAACGTTAATAACGTGTCCAGGATTTTGAGGCTAGCAAGTGATAAAGCTGGGCTTCGACCATGATTCTGCAGGATCAGGCGTGTGGCCAGCTGCACAGGGGTGACTGGGGGGACCTCTCACTGGGAGTGAAAACAGGTGAGCAGGATACCAAGATTTCCTGGAAAAGTAGGTGGGGAACGGAAAACGACATGGGTACTGTCCCTGACTAGGGCTTCGAAAACATCCACGGGAGGAAGCTCACCGTGGGCCCGGAAGTGGGCCCCTAACTACTCACCTCTTTGGAGTCTTTGACTTCTGTCAGAAGCGTTTCCTGCTTTGAAGCGTTTCCTTGGAAAACAAAGCCTCCCCCATCAAGTCTGAGTGAGTGTTAGGAAACAAAACCTAAAAAGCAAGTCTGAAGTCTGGTCACTAAAGGGTGAAGGAAGTTGGGGGGGGACCCTAACATCTGTTTCATTGCTCGCCCTGATTCCGGGACCGACAGGACTCGGGGGGGGGGGGGGCAGCTCAATCCTGGAACCGTGCCAGGGCGGAAGCTCAGACGGACACGCGTGGGATGCGTCCCTGTCGCTGACCTGGGGGCCCCTGGAGCGGGCAGCGCGCCCTGGCGGCTTCACCTGCCCCCTGTGCACGAACGAGCGGGAAGCCGGGCCGGAGCGGACCGACGGCGCCCTGCGGAGCTCCGGTCCTCGGGTGGGGGCGCCGCCGTGGAGCGGGCTGAGCCGGAGCGCGTCACTGTCGCCGCCGGAGACGCCGCGCTGCCCAAGCGCAGGACGAGCCGGCTCGCAGCCCCGGGGGCGCAAGCCCTGAAAGTGCGGCTCCCCGGCCCGCGCCTGCGGGGGGACGGCCGGGTGCCCGAGGCCGGTGCGCGCACGGCGGGCGCCGGGAAGCGCAGGGCTCGCCCCCCGGGACGGCCCCGCGCGCCGCTGCCCCGGCGGCCGCCCGCAGCCCGGCGGGGACGCCTGGACGGCTCGGCTCCCGCACGATGCTGCCGCCCGGGTGGGCGCTGCTCGCCCTCCTGCCCTGCGTGCGCGCCACCGAGCGCCCCGAGGGCCTGGCGGCGGCCCTGGGCGCCCCCAACGCCTCGCACTTCTTCTGGAGCAACTACACCTTGTCCGACTGGCAGAACTTCGTGGGCCGGCGGCGCTACGGGGCCGAGTCCCAGGACCCCATGGTGAAAGCCCTGCTGGTCGTGGCGTACTCCTTCATCATCGTCTTCTCGCTCTTCGGCAACGTCCTGGTCTGTCATGTCATCTTCAAGAACCAGCGGATGCACTCGGCCACCAGCCTCTTCATCGTCAACCTGGCGGTCGCAGACCTCATGATCACGCTCCTCAACACCCCGTTCACTTTGGTAAGAGGCTCGGGGCTCTCAGGTCACTGTCCCCGCGGCGCCGCCCCCACCCCACTGTTTGTCTGTCTGTCTGCCTCTTCCGCCTGTCTGTCTTCATTCTTCGTCTCTTGTCTCTCTTGCCCTCTCATTTGGAATTTCTCAACTCTTGTTTTTCTCTCTGTCTTTTTGTCAGTCTCAGTCTGGCACTGTCCTTCCATCTGTCAATAGTCTGTCTCTCTTCTCCGTCTGTGTCTTCATTTTCTCCCCCTCTTGCCCTTCTCTCTCCTTACCTTTCTTTGTGACTTTCTTCTTGTCTGTCTCTGCAGGGTTTTGATCTCTCTCTCTCCCTCTGTCTCGCTGTGTCTCTCTGTCCTCTCTCTGTCTCTGTGTCTGTCTCTCTCACACACACAGCTAGTGGCATTGGGGTCAATGATTTGAGTGTCTGCTGTGTCTACAGCCAGTTGTGAACAAATGGCCATTTCCTGTTTAATGTTACCGAGTGATAATTGGGCAGTAAATCAAAGACGCTTAAAATGTTAGCAGAGATTGTTAGGTCACTCCCCACCCCCCAAAGTGCAGCCCATCAAATGCTCTCCCCCTGCCACGGATGCTACTTAGTGCCACAGCTGAAATATCAAACAATTGCTGCTCGTTAATGGAAGCTGAAGTACATGTTCCTGGACCACTCATTGAAATTGCATTTCTCTGCCGTCCTTGACTGGGAGGCTGTGCTTGAATTCTGAGTTCGGGAAGAGATGAGGGGAGGTGGGCTTGGGCCCTAGAGCTGGGGCCGGTTGGGCATGTGCACGTGGGTAGTGGGCGAGCCTCCTCCCCAAGCCCTGGCTGCTGGGCCTTCGTGGTGGCAGTTCGGCGCGTCCACGACTTGGGAGTGTGGCTCCCCTGGATGATGTGAGGCTGTGACTGAGCAATCAAAATGAGAGCTAAATCTTAGGGTTTTGAAGCATGAGTTCCTTTTTTTTTCTTTCAATTTTTGGGATAACCTTATTGTTTTTACCAAAGCAGTATCTGCCCGCATCTGTCTCCTTGTCTCTGTTACATATTAAAACTACCTTCTATCTCTTGTCCTCACTTATGAGAACACGACTCGCATTTTGCAGATGAGGAAAGTAAGGCACAGAGATATTCAATTCCTTGTCCAAGGTCACTTGGCTAGTAATTAGCAGAGTGAGGATGAGGATTGCTTCCCCTGACTCAAGCCCAGAGGTCTGTCCCCTAAGCTACCCCAACCAGGAGTTGGAGCCAGGGGCACTCTTAGACTATGTTAAAGCTTCCACTATTCCCCACTGTTTTCCTGTTCTCATTCCATTCTATATCTATCTAAAGGATTCCTAGCCACTCAGGATCCTCGGAGCACTGAAGGGCTTCCAAATACTCCCCCCACCATCCCACTACCACACACGTGCATGCCCCCCCTTGCAGCCTTGAAGCAGAAGAGCGCGCATCTCTCTGGACTATCTCCGCTCCGCCCCTAGACTTGTAACCTGACCGTCGGCAATGCTGGGGCTGGCTGGGTGACCAGGGATGGGAACTGGAGGATCCCGGGACATGGCCTTGTCTGCTGCCCGCAGAAGGACGTACGGCTGTCTCTGCAGCAGACTCGGGGATACGTGGGGAGCGAGGCCACAGACCCCAGGCCAGGCTGCAGCCCAGAGCCAACAACCTCTGCCCCAGAGACTCTTATGAAAGCAGAGATGTCCAGGTCTTGAGAACCCAGCACCCCTTGCGGTCGATCCAAAGAAGGTTGGCCCTTCACCTGACCCGTGTAACTGCCCCAATTTAAACTCCTGCCAGAGCTTCTGAGGTGCTGGCCACCAGGGAGAGTGAAGGATTAGGGGCGGGTCTTCTAAGGCCAGGCTGCTCCCCTGGGTGAGACCTCCCGCCTCCAGGCTGGGGGGGTTAGCATCCTTCTTCCATGCCCTGTGTTTGGACTGCCTGTAAGGCATTGAATACTTTCTGCCTTGCATCCGGGCTACCTGAGCCCTCCTCTGCCCAGACTGGGAGCTGCTCCATCAGAATCGGTGCTTGGACTCTGAGATATGGGATGTTACTCACAAGAGGCTGTGAGAGGGGGCCTAGGCTGGAGCCTAAAGCCCCACCCTGTCCTGGGAGCTGGTCTTCTCCCCCCGCACCCCTGTCCCTGCCCACGCGCTCCAGGCCCCTGGGTCTCCTTCCCCAACTACATATTGCAAGACCTGCTTAGTCAACATTCATGAGCGCAGCCCACAGGCCATGTTGTGACTTTTCAGATGTCTCCTCCCCATTCTTCTGAACTAATGTGGGCCAAGAATGACTTTTATTGTTGCCATAAAAATAGCTATGATTTATTTCTAATAATACCTTCTTAGCAATCTGCCAGACATTGCATCCCACCCTTTACAGACTTTTAAAATATTTCATTCTTCCAGTAAGCCACCAAGGTAGAGATTTTTAAGACCGTTTTTTTTTTCAAATGAGGGAACGGGTTCAGAGAGGTTACATACCTTGCCCAAGGTCACACAGCTAGGAACTAGTAGAGGTAGGAAGTCCAACTTGAAAGCCCATGTCCTTCCCTCTAGTAGCCTGGCGCCAGTAGCAGGCTCGGGTTTGTTGGATTGAATGAGTCGTGCTGGAGAAAATCGTGTGTGACCCACAGTTCAGCGTTGAGGAGTGGACGGAGGGAGGAGCTGGAAGACTGCTGCCTTCTGAGGGATGTTCCTTAGATCCATGGGGGTTGGGGTGGGGCGGAGGTCTCAGGGCCAAGGCCTATTCATCTCTTGACGTCTCTGGGCTCATTTCCAGGTCCGCTTTGTCAACAGCACATGGGTGTTTGGGAAAGGCATGTGCCACATCAGCCGCTTCGCCCAGTACTGCTCCCTGCACGTCTCAGCACTGACGCTGACGGCCATAGCTGTGGACCGCCACCAGGTGAGGGCACCTGCACCCAATGCCCCCCCAGTGCCCTGTGCTTCCCTCTCTGGCTCTATTTTCCCAGGGTTGGGGCTGGGGGGTGAGGGGTGGGGGGTGGGCTGCAGACCGTGTTTTAGCTCATTATTCAGTGAGTGTATTTGTCTTCCTATTGACTGGTGTAGATGGGGCATATTAAACCCTTTTTGGGGGTAGGGGCTCCAAAACATGATTTCACTTTGTTGTCCCAGCTAGCTAGCATTTTGTCTCAGAAACTGAGCTGGTTGGGGGGTTAGAAAAGCAGCCCTGGAAAAATCACAGATGAGAAGAGAGTGGCAAATGATTACAAGTAGCGGATAAGGCTCCCAACTGGGAGATGAGCACTCTATGGCCCAAGCTGGGGAGGCGGAAAACAAGCTAGGGAGTCCAGGGGCAGGAAGGCTCTGTTCACAGTCCTGCCCCATCGGACACACGTCGGTGACATGGTGGAAGGAACTGCAGAGGACCTGACGGTGCTTATATAGAGGAGGGCGTCTCCACAGCAGGCACCTCATGTGTGCTAACTCAGTGACTCCGTGCTGTGTACTTGGGTCTGTGCGGAATCAAAGAATGGAAGCTCAGAGAAGTGCGTGCGTAGCATTCCCAAGTTCACGTGCCTGGCGAGTGATGGAGCTAGGATTGGGACAGAGGTGGTCTGAGTCCACGCTGCTCTGAGAAGACTCAAGGGTGCCTACAAGACCAACGTAAGGCCACAGGGACGAAGAGACAGAGTATGTATCCTGAGTAGCTCCAGGAGGTGCAACAAGGACCAAGGCATAGGAAGGAGGCTTCAAAGGTGCAGATTCAAAGATGCAGCTCAATATGAGGAAGAATTTTCTAGTAGAAGTGTCGGGAGGTGTACAGAGCTGCCTGGAGAGGTAGTGAGTTTCTTGTCACCAGCCTTATTTATGGGATATCTTAGAGGAGATTCATGCATCTGATAGGGAATTGGACTTGGCAAACTTTGAGATCGCTTTATCCCTGAAATGCCATCATTTTGGTATTTATTAATACATTGCAGATGCTTTAGCACAAAAAGAGAAAAGGTTGCACATAAATATTTCCTATGTTTTCTTAACTTTTTCTCCTAATTCAATAGGAGGGACTTGGGTTTACCTTCACTGGGTCTATGCTTACCCCATGTAACACGGCTGTGAATTGACCCTTGGGCTAAAGGTGGGTCTGAGGAACAGGGTGGAAATCTTGCCCACACTCACCATGTTGCTGTGACATGTACAAAAAGTTTGGCCACTGCTGCCTTAAGTGGTGTCTGGGCTTCAGAATCAGGCTTCCACTTGCTTCAGCAACCCCCCAAAACGAAGGAGCCAAGGGGCAATGACAGCGAGTCTGCAGTAGAGATGTGCTGGGCAGCTTCCAAAGCCTAAGTCACTTCCTCTTGTAAAACCTTCAAAAAACAAGGAGAAAAATGTTGGAGGACACAGACAGAATGCTCAGTGTCTTGGGATGGTGTCCTGAGTGGGTGGCAGCTCTTTATGCGTCTCCCCCGACCCCAGACTCATGGATCCCAAATTGCCTTTTTCAAGAACTAATGATTCTAATCTTAACATGAGGAGGCTGTGACATTCCTGAGTCTTTCAACCTTTTGAGGAGAATCGATGGGCATACAGTAGCAATTCCAAGATGCTTCTCAGCCTGAAGCCCGTAACACTGGCTTTATCATAGGCATAGGAAAGCTGGGCCCACTGCAATGTTCGTGGTGACTTTCACAAACACTGCTGTGAACCCCCAAATAAACGTGAGCACAGCTTCCCACAAGCAGTGAGAGTTTCCTCCCCAGGTCTTTGTCTCCCTCAGACCCTCTCAGAACCCTTCGTAACCTAAGGGGTTGAGGATCATGGGGAGATGAGATCAGATTTTGAGGGGGACTCTGCCCATGGCTTGTTCATCTGCCAGCCTTCTTTCCTTGGGCTGTGGGGTGTCCTGAGAACAGCCCTCCCCCTTCACCCCTCCCCACCGCGCTCTCCCTGCACCCTGGTTCTGCCCTGTCTGACCTGCAAGAGGCATTTGAACTGTCCAGAGTCTCTGAGTCCACATGACACCCTTTCCTGACCCCTGGAGGTGGTCTGGGGGAGGAGCTCAGTGACAGTTCACGGGGGCTTGACTTTATAAATAGGACCCACTTGTCTTACTGTGACAAGTGAGCTGTATGGGCTGGATTTCTCATTTGCTTCAAAACGACTCCATTCAGCCTGTAATGCCAGTTGGCTTGTTTTGCAGGTCATTATGCATCCATTAAAACCCCGGATCTCCATCACCAAAGGTGTCATCTACATCGCTGTCATCTGGACCATGGCTACCTTCTTTTCACTGCCCCACGCTATCTGCCAGAAGCTGTTTACCTTCAAGTACAGGTGAGATTAACCAGCAGGGAGCAGCCCCGTGCTCAGAGGGCCCTGCAGAGGGGAATGTGAGCCCTCTCTGAATCTCAGAGTCAGCAGTACCTGCGGCACTGAGTCATTCTCTCTGCCTCCCTCCTGTTGTGTCCAGGCCTGTGCCTGTCCTCAGCAGTTTTTCTCCTTGGGCTCATCTCTCCTTTTCAACACCTTGAGCTCCCTCCTTAGGTTCTGTCCAGTTTGTCTGCAAGGTCAAGGCAGTATTGATTAGCATCTGCCACTGGCCACGTGGACTCTCACAGACTGAGATTCAAAACCACGCAGGCCTTGTTGAAAATGGTGCTGATTAAATCTTCTTGCACAACCTACAGACAAAACATGTATGTATCTACGTGTCTGAGGCAAGAGGCTCTACCACCCATTCAAGTTTCTTTGACATATTCCCTCACAGAATGAGAATTTCTTTCAAAGCACTCAATTAAAAAAAATTTTAATTAAGCACTCCTGTGTGCTTAGTAGTTCACAGAGTGATCTCTCCCACTGACCTATAGTTTGGGGAGGACTGGCCCCACTTCTGATTTTACTATCTTGGTGTCCTTAGCACCTAATTTACTGTCTCCACAGTACAAGCCGTCAGTTCATATGTTCTGGATGAATGAATGATTGAGCTTGGAGTGATTTTCATCAGCTCATAGTTGCTTTAGATGAAGTTCCTTAGAAAACAGACCCTGAGATAATGGAAGGTACATGAGCCCACAATTTTGATTTTTAAAGCAAGAGCTCCCAGGAGTGATGGGTAAGGGAGGCAGAGGCAGGACCCAGGGAGGGTGTGATGTAGGGGGAAGCTCTCCAGGGGGCAAGAGCAAATTGATAACATAGTTGGCCAACTGGAGCTGGGCTTTCATATTCCAGGCCTCCCTGGGGAAGCTCCCTGCCACTTCCAGCTCTTAGAGGGACTGCAGGAAGTATTTTCTGCAGCCCTAGGGTCGTTCTGAGCACCTAGAAGATTATTTCTTTCAGCTATTTCTTTCAGGGCTGGCAGAGCTGGAGCCTGGCACTCCAGACTGGAAAAGGGACCAGAGGGGACCTAGGGGCCCACTGCTGGTGCGTCCAGCACTAGCCCGGTGCTGCTCCACCTGAAACAAACACTTAGACACGCAGGTGACATCAGCAGGGTCAAGGGAAGCTCAGATAGCTGGTTTCAACTAACGTATAAAGGCTCCCTCCCAAATTCTAAGACACTGTAGTGAGTCATAGACCGAACCCCCCAGCTCTCGGACTCCCCATCTGCCTTCACACGTGGAAGGCTTTTTATTTTCCCGCGTGTATGACAAGAGCCACCAGCCACACAGTATGATGGGAAAACTGCCATTTTGAGTTGCTGCCGAGGCGTTTTGCAGTCTGAGAGTTTGGATATTTAGAAAAGAACCTGAATTTAGGATTCCTGTGACAAGTGCCTGCCTTGTGTTTCCCAGGGCATCTTTTTTATTTATTATTATTTTTAACAATTTATTTTTGTTGCTTGAGAAAAGGTGTATGTATATGTGTGTGTGTGAGAGAGAGAAGGGGGAGGGCCCAGAGCAGTCTCCACAGTTGTACATCATTAGTTGTGACATGGTTTCATTCCACACAGGTGGGAACTGAACCGGGGGCCTCCCTCCTGGGAGGCGAGAACCTTTACCCCTATGCCATCCCGGCAGTTACCATTTGCACCGTATATGGGTTTGCCTGGGCCGGAGTCGGGAATCGAACCCTGGACCTCATGATTGCTAGGCAAGGGTTCAACCCCTGAGCTATCCCAGCGTCCCCTTCTGGGCACCAATTAAAATGACATCTCAGAGTTGAGCCCGTGAAAAATTAGTGACCGCCACCCCAACCACCTTATAAGCAATACGTGCTTGCCACCTGGCCCTGTGGCTCCCGTTGGCTCCTGTCCTGGGATAGAGGACTACCTTTCTCCAGCTCACTGTGCCCCTGTTGTGAGATCTGTAAGTAATACGTTTTATGTAAATTTGTTGAACCAGCACTTTCAAAACAGCCCCAGGGGTTTTCATTCCCCCAAAGTGGGAGCTTGTATTCTCCCTCCCACCAGATTGGGGTGGCTTGTCCCTCCTAATTCAGCAGGTGATCATCTGCATATGAAATTCACCAACTCTGGGTTCTCCAGCACTCATGTATATCCCTAAAAAGCTTGAAGAGGACTGGGTATGTTGCAAAGAAAATAAATACTTGTTATCTGAATGGCTGAAAGTATGTTAGTACAGGCATTGCCACTCACATTTCTTTTATTTTCCTTTAATTTATTGGGGTGACATTGGTTAGTAAAATTATATAGGTCAGATGCACAATTCTACATTACATTGTCAGTGTGTTGCATTGTGTGCTCACCATTCAGAGTCAGTTCTTTTTCCATCACCATATATTTGATGTCCCTTCCCTTTTTCACCCCCTCCCGCTTACCCTCTGCTAATCACTAAACTGTTGTCTGTGGACATAAGTTTTTGTTCTTTGTTTGTTTGTTTGTTTGTTTGTTACTTTCAGTTTCATATTCCACATATGAGTGAAGTCATATGGTTTTTGCTTTTTCTGTCTTATTTTGCTTAGCATGATGCTTTCAAGATCCATCCATTTTGTTGCAAATGACAGTATTACATCTTTTCTTATGGCCAAGTCACATTCCGTTGTGTAAGTGTACCACATCTTCTTTATCAAGTCATCTATCGAAGGACACTTTGGCTACTTTCAGTCTTGGCCACCGTGAACAATGTTGCAATAAACATAGGGGTACATATACCTTTGTAGGAAAAAAGTTCTCAAATGCTTCGGGTCAATACCCTGAAGAAGGATTGCTGGACCACATGCTAACTCTGGTCTTAATTGTTTGACCAATTTAGTTTTCCATAGTGGCTGTCCCAGTTTACATTCCCACCAGCAGTGTGTGACCACTCACATTCTCAAGACCCAGTGTGTCTCTGCCTCATTGCTTGGTTCCTCCGGAATGGGAGTCCGGTAGTAGGTGGGGAATTCCAGGTTGTCCTGAATACATTGTGCTCCCAGCACGAGTTAGTTCAAAGACTAGGAGTCCCAGTGTTGCATTCATTCACTGAACAGATGTTTACGGGGTCTCTATTATGGCCGAGGAGTAATGCAAGGTTAAGTGGACACAGAGATCCAGGTGCATTTCTTATCCTTATGGAGCGCACAGCCTAGTGGGAGAGCCAGCAGTGCAGTTGGATACTTAGGTTGCTCCTATGACAGATCATGTCCCAGGAACCCGGTGGAGGGAGAGCAGTGCTTGTTGGGACGAGGCTTTCCTGACTAACTGCACACCCTCCTTCTCTCTGTGCCTCTGCTTGTCTCTGTGTTTCCGTCGTTCTCCGCTTCTCCCTCCCCTCGCCCCCAGCGAGGATGTAGTGCGCTCCCTATGCCTGCCGGACTTCCCCGAGCCGGCGGACCTCTTCTGGAAGTACCTGGACCTGGCCACCTTCATCCTGCTCTACATCCTGCCCCTCCTCATCATCTCTGTGGCCTACGCCCGTGTGGCCAAAAAGCTGTGGCTGTGCAACACCATAGGCGACGTGACCACGGAGCAGTACCTGGCCCTGCGACGCAAGAAGAAGAAGACCATCAAGATGCTGATGCTGGTGGTGGTCCTCTTCGCCCTCTGCTGGTTTCCCCTCAACTGCTACGTCCTCCTCCTGTCCAGCAAGGTCATCCACACCAACAATGCCCTCTACTTTGCATTCCATTGGTTTGCCATGAGCAGCACTTGCTACAATCCCTTTATCTACTGCTGGCTTAATGAGAACTTCAGGGTCGAGCTGAAGGCATTACTGAGCATGTGCCAAAGGCCACCCAAGCCTCCGGAGGGACAGCCATCCTCCCTGGTCCTTTCCTTCAGGGTGGCTTGGACAGAGAAGGGCAGTGAACAGAGGGCTCCACTAGCCAGTAGCCTGCTCCACTCCTCCCAGTTCCGTGGGAAGACAGACCTTTCGTCCATGGAGCGCATTGTGACGATGAGCTAGAGGAAGGCTGGAAGAGGCGGGGTTGGGAGAAGGCCTGAGGACAGAGCCTGTCCCTCCTACATGACCTTCACCGGCTGGAAAGAAATCCCTGCAGAAGCCATCGAACTCGAGTTTCTAGGAAACTGTCCAGCTTCCCAGCCACATTTGATGTGAAAACTGAGCGTTGCCTACCAACCAGACACGTGTTTATGAATTCCTGTCTGAGGAACGCTGGGAGGCATATTACCCTGGTTTCCCGAGTCGGCCAGTGAAGAGCACAATTTCAGAGGGGAGCTGAGTCAGTAAACTGCCTCAAACCGTCAGGCAGCTGCTCTTTCAGCCTCCCTACCGCTGAGCATCCACAAAGGATACCCGAGTCATGCTTTGGGCATGGCTGACCCAGGTGCACAGAGCTCTGCTTGAGTACAAGTTTAGCCAGAGCTGGCATGGGCGTTTTTACGCCTCGCTTTCTGAAGTCATTGAGCCAGGATGAATCACAAATCTGTGGTAGTCTGGCCTGATCTGTGACAACAGAGGACCTAGCTGGTTCCTTAAGACATAGAAAAATGGTTGTAAAAACTTTGGGAAATTCAGAAAAGCACAAAGAAGAATATGAAAACCACCGCCCCACCCCCCCTCACACCAACTTGTGATAAGGTCTGTTAACAGTGCTGTGGATTTATTTGCAACGTTTTCGTGTATGTGCTGTGTGCGCACGCTTTTCATTTCATTCTGAATGACACTTTTCCATGTAGAGATAAGTAAACCAGGGGCACAGCAGAGGGCTTCTGAACCCCTCCCCCAGGAATAGTGCCCACCAGGAGAGTTGGACGAAGTGAAGGGAGAGGAACCCAAGGAGAGGACAGGCGACCCTCACAGAGCCAGCAGACTGCTTTGATCTTGGAGCTAGTGGTGGGAGGAGCGTGGCTGATGTACCTATCATCCAAGAGGCACAATTTCTTCTCTCCTGCAATCACACAGAACAACGTAAAGGGTGGCCTTGCTTTCATTAGAGACGAGGAGGCAAGCTTTGCAACATGCTGGAAATCATTGTGTTTAGACACCTCGCCCTCTCAGCTGTCTAGACGCGCCATTCTCTGTGTTGTTTGAATAATCGGGCTGCTTCACTGTCAGCATTACTTTTGTGGCTCCTGTGTCACTGATAGAAACCTGTGGCATCGTGGCAGTCCTTACGGATTCGACTTGCCAGAGAAATCTCATTCCAGAGACTGAGCGTTTTCATCACCTTTCATCTGGTCCTGAGTGACTCATTGTGTCATGCAGAGAAAAGACACTTCAGGCAGAATAGAGCTTAATTCACCAGCCGGAAATGATTTCCACTGTCACACTGGTTTTAGGTTTCTTTCTAACACCAGAGAGATCTTAACAAAGCATGGGTGGGGAGCTAAATGTAAAACTGAGGTTCGTGGAGAAGGGGTTTGTCCAAGGTTCTCTTAGATCTCGTGGCTGTTAACTGAAATGAACTTGGTCATATCATTTACTTCTGTCTAATGAACCATTGGCTTTTATTTTACCATTCTCTATGAGGATGTTTTAAAATTTTCATGACTGTATGGTTTGGAAAATCGTCTTCTGAACAGTGGGTAAAAGAGCTGACTTTTATGGGCCAGAAAGAACTTCCGGAGCCCACAGGGATCCCCAGCGGGATTTTTCCAGCCAACTGGCTCCCATGTCTGCCTGTTGTCTCTGTCTTAGGCTGCCGTAGAAATTCTGTGAACCAGAAAGAGAACAGGCAGCAGGACTGCAGAAGGTTTGTCCTGCCCTAGAATCACAGGGAAGGCTTCACCTTGCCCCTCTGTGTGGCCATCTGGAAATACTGCCCCTCTCTGAGAAGCACCTGCTGAGGGCCCATTACACCTGTGTCCCACCCTAGGACCTTGTCTGCCAGCCTCCTCCTGCTCCCTGTGTGCCTCGGAGCAAAAAGCGATTTATATCTGTAAATGTGAAATGTGTAAAACTTGAGTCTTTCCGATGTGCTGTAATGAGTACTTTATTGCAAATTGCTATAATCTCAATAAAATCATTTTGGGTGTGTGGACTGTGCTTCTTGGATTTGTGATTAGGCCACAGTTGGTAACCTTTAAAAGGGGATCCACAGGGATTAGACAAGGAGCATGTGGAGATGGCCTGCCCACATACCTGCATTTTTACAGCCGAGGAAGTGCAAACATTAAGAGGGTAATTAGCCACTTGAAAACCTCTGACTCTAAAACTAGCGCTTCTTCCGCTGAACCGGCTGCCAAGTTCCCTCTAATTACAAGTCTGTGCTGTGTATTTTCACCCAGGATTCCATCTGCTCCACACTGATTCAGAAAGGGAAGCTGCCACTTAAGCCTCGAGAGCAGTCCCCCATGCGCAGTATGCACTGGATGCCACATACGTGTGTTTGTTTACCAGGGTTTGTGCTCCATGGGGCCTGGGGTCCCTCTGTCCTACCGAGTGAGCTGGGAGGAAGCTTCAGTGCATATATAATTACCTGATGCCGTCCAATGCCCAGGAAATCAGTTCCAAATAATTTCACAGAAGTTTGTACGTATGAGTAATTCACTGAGCCTAGGAGAAAACCTGAAAGAAAAGTGAAGAGAGAACTAAGATTTGCAGACACCTTCCTACTCGATGAGATGCAATGCTGAATGCTTCTGAGCTCCTGATCTCATTCACCCTCACAGCGGCTCTCCACGGAGGGCATTATTTTTTATTTTTTATTTTTTTTAATATTATTATATTTTATTGTTAAATTTAATGGGGTGACATTGGTTGGTAACAATCAGACAGTTTCCCAATGGACAACTCCACATCACATCACC
>PVKE010025013.1:0-23365 GCA_004027555.1 Craseonycteris thonglongyai
AAAATATATAACTTGAGGCTTGCCAACTCATTTTTGTCATATTCTAAAATGGAGTTTTTATAGGTAGTAGTTTGGATTTTAATTTTCACAAATATCTCAACGAATATGACTTAAACTCGAGTTCTCCCAACTATGATTCTATATCAAGTTAGTAAAGCACATCAAGTAAACAAAATAGTCCTTTAAAGAATAAAGTCATAAGATAAAAAATAACATTGAGGAGTTAATCACAAAAATTTCAATTTAAGGCCTATGAAATTAAGACCACAATATGATTTTTTTCCCCAAGAAAAGCATAGAATATCAGGGGTAGAAAGTATCACAGGTGTAATATACTTTAACATTTTCATTTTATATAGGAGAAAAAACAGGTACAGAAAGGCTAACTGCCCTGCCAAATGTCACATAACCAGACAATGGCAAAACCAGGCCATGTGATTCAAATTCATTATTTTTTTCAATATATCATAATATTGACAGAAAACACTTTGAAACTGGCAAAGTTTATAAATTCTTACAGGCTAGATTATAAGTAATTTCCTTAAATATTCAAATCTATAAAAACTCATTCACTTTGTTTTGCTATTATAGATACACACATGTGCACACACAACTACACACGCACACATTCAATTAAATAAATAAATTTAAAACTTGGGAATAAATGTTAAAGGAACAGATAGTGTCAGAGTACTCACAAATCCAAAAAGCAGGTACAGGTTAAGGGGATGCTTATGTCTGTTTAAAGTCAATGCTAAAATGAAACCCAAAGATCCAATGGCAAACACCAAAATTAAGGCAGGACTGAAAGACATAAAATTATAAGCAATTTCAAGTTTAAAAATAGCATAAACAGTAATATTCAATTTAATAAAAGTTGTCTATTTTATGTGTTTATGAAAATACCGAAAAATAAAATCTGGAATGTTCTACACCATACTGTCAAGAGAAATTATTTTTCTATCTGGGAAATTTGAGGAGTGAGAGATGGGTAGGAACAGCAAAACAAAGAAAAGAGACTTTCCCTTTTTACTGCATGAACTTTTATCATATTTGAATAATTTTTCCAATTAGCATACTGCTTTTTTAAACTAAAATACAATAAAGAAAAGGTAGTGAATAATAAAAATATTTTATACCTAACTACTTTTTTAGAGTATTTACTATATGCCTGTAATTTACATTTAAATACCTTTATCCCAAATAGCAAACTAATAGTTCAAGAACCCTCCTTGCTGTAGGGGGAGCGAGGATAGAAACTGTCTACTACTAAGAAAATATTCCTTATTTTTTCTTTCCTTTAATATAAAAAAATCTACATTGATTTTAGCCATGGAAATAATTATTTTGGAGGTCAGATCTTAAATAAACTTGGAATGAATTACATGGGAGTTTCTCTGAAAACTTTACAGTGAAATTATCCTAGTCACGAGCCAACACTAAGATAAACTATTCCAGGAGATAAGGGCTGAACCCTACAAAGCTGTGAGCTAAAATGTTCAGAGGTAAACACCATGTTGTAGAACATTCTCCTTATTAAAAAAAAAAACCACTAATCTTATTTACAAGAGTTAATACTGAACACTTCTAAATTCTAACATCAAAAGTTAATAGAAAAAAAGAAACTTGCAATGCCAGGATGGCTCAGCATGTTGAGCACCAGTTTGCAGCCCCGGGGTTTGAGGATCGTATCCTGGCCTGTGCTGACCCAAATGCTGAACTGGGTTGTGCCCCCAGTTCAGTTCTCCTCAGGGTGAGCTTCCCATATGGGAGGCCCCCGGTCAGGCGAATGCCCTGGGCATGCTTCCCAGATAGGAGGTCCCCAGTGGGGGGGTGTCTCCCATATGGGAGGCCCCTGGCCCAGTTCCTACGCTGCGCAGACCGAAGCCCACCTGTGGGGTGAGACTATATCGAAAAGTAATGACATACAACTATGGAGACTGCTCTGGACCCTCCCCCTTCTCTCTGTCTGTGTAGCTCTCTTTGTCAAAACAATAAAAATAAATCTTTAAAAAAGAAAAAAAGAAACTTGGCTTACAATATGACCTTTTGATCATATGCAGTGGCTGAAATGATTCAGAATCATCTTACCTTCCATGTACAAATGTCCGTAAAGTCTCAAAGTATAAAAAAAATGCAGATATCATTGTAGTTAAGAGAACTTGCAGAGAAAGAATGCTGTAGACTTTTCTTAGAAAGGCTGAAAGAGAAAATATTACATATGACTATTTCTTAAGCATTTCTCATAGAACAGCAAGATCAAATTTCATCACAGAAATATTAAATTTTTATATGTATTCTTTTAAAAATTTTAATCCAAATAATGTAATCTGTCACTAAAACTTAATAAAAAGAGAATGTGGGTAAGCCGGGATGGCTCAGTGGGTTAAGCATTCACTTTGCAGCCCCAGAGTCCAATGATTGAGTTCCAGTCCTGGCCCTGGACCTTGCAGACCCATATGCTAAACTGGGTGTGTCCCCTTCCCATGTGGGAGGCCCCTGGTTCAGCACCCTGCTCTTGGGGGCATGCCTCCCATGTGGCCCCGGCCTGGTTCCCACTCTGTGCAGCCCCTGCCCACCTATGTGGAAGGAAACCATGTCGAAAACTGATGACATACAACTATGGAGACTGCTCTGGGACCTTCCCCTTCTGTCTCTGTCAAGAACAATAAAATAAATCTTGAAAGAAATGAAATGAAGAAAGGAAAGAGAGAGTTTTTACCATGACAAAGTCATAAAAGACACTGCAGCTTCCTCATTGTTCTCTCAAGAATCTCTTGCTCTGGGGGAAGCCAATTCCCATGCCAACAGGACACAAGCAGCCCCTAGTGGGTCATGTGGCCAGGAACTGAGCCTTATATCAACAGTCATGTAAGTGAGACTTCCTCACAGCAGATCCTCCAGCCCAGTTAAGCCTTCAGCTGTGCAGTCCACAACTTGACTGGAATCTCATGAAAAACTCTGAGCCAGACAGAACTATCTAGCTTATCTAAGCGCCTCCAAGGTTCCTGACTCTTAGACACTGTGTGAGAGAATAACTATTTGTTGTTTTAAGCTACTAAATTTTGAGTTAGTATTCAATAAAGCAATAGAAAATATACCTGTCTAGCTCCTCATAAAACATAACTGTCATCTCCTTTCCCTGACCATTCTTTAAAATATGAGGGCTGTCTGGAAGAAATTCAGCCATTGTTAATATAACAAGAATGGTTACATGGCTGGATACTTTCCAGAAAGCCCTCGTAGCTGCCACTCTAAGGTCTACTCTAGTCACTATTTTTATTCAGAGAATTTATCACAGCTAGAAGTCTATTTATTTGTTTACCTCTTTAGAATCTGTCTCTCCCACCTCTCCCATCCAAATGACAACTCTGGAGGACTGAAATATTATCTGATCACTGCTATATTCCTAGTATCGGTACAGAGACCAATAAAGTTTTGTAAATGAAGGGAAATGCTCACCTTCACTCGAATAGCTCAAGAAATGCTAATTAAAACAAGATAACATTATTTTACCTTCCATAAGTCAGTAAACTATGGGTCATGGGTCAAATCCAGGCTACCATTTGATTTTGTAAGTAAAGTTTTATTGTGCACAGCCACACTCATTTATGTATTCTCTACGGCTGCTTGTGCACTACACTGGCAGAGTTGAGTACTTATAAGAGACCTTATTGCACCCATAAAGCTGAAAATATTTACTATTAATATTTGGCCCTTTGTAGGAAATGTTTGCCAACCTCTCTGATCTACCAGATTGCCAAATATAAAAAAGTTTAATGGTAGTTAACATTGGTGAGGATGCAAAAAAGGTACCGTCATATATTTTTTGAAAAGTCAAAGGTTCAATGTCTTTGGAGGGTAACTGATGATATCAATCAAATTTAAAAATATATTCTTTTGACCCCATAATTTCACTTCTAAAAATGTATCCTGGAACAATACTTGTGTAAATCCACAAAGATACGGATGGAAATTCCCCAAAGCACTATTTGAAGAAATAAAAAGCAATAACCTAAATATTCATCTAGGTGGATGATTAGTTGTGGTATATACAGACAATGGAAGACCACTATACCAGTAGTTAAAACGAATATGATAAAGCTATTATGTACAACCATTTCTAAATGGAAGATATATTAAGTGAAAATAAAGTTACAGAAATGTATAATCTCATAGATTATAATGTGCTCCTCAGTCTATAAAATAGCATGTCTCAGTGCCTAAAAAATATACATATAGCATATTGCTAAAATAAAGTAATTTAATAGACTATTACATATATAACTAGTTTTATGAACTAGCCTAACTGGCACTGTAAAAGTGCTGAGAGTAGAGAATGTATTAAGAAATTCATTTTCCCATAATTTTTCTGTAGCTTCATGATTTATTGTTTTTCACTGAGCCGTGTCATTTTATATGCATAATATTCCAAAAGTATTTTCCAAAAAATGTACACATTAAAAGCATCTTAATTTGCTTTAAAAAAATAATTGGGGCATTTTTGTTTTACCTCTTAGTAAAGGACCAGAGACAGATGAGAACCACATTTTAATACAGATGTAGTCAGTTGTTACTAGCCTAATCACCAGGGCTCCTAAGTAAAATGCTTCTGCCTAATTTAAATATTCATGAATGAAAAAATGTTTATTACATATCTGGCACTTTGATCAGCATTCTTCCAGTGATATGAGTCATGCAGAAGTAAATCAAGTGTAAGACTAATTCTTTTTTTAAATACAGTCTACATTACAGACAGGTAGGAAGAGCACTCATGCAGGGGTCTCCAAACTATGGCCCGTGGGCTGCATCCGGCCAGCGAGGCCCTCTCATCCGGCCCGTGGAGACCTTTTTATCTGAATAAAACAATATTAAATAAATAATTAAAAACAACATCTATGTTTTGATTCTTTTTTATTTGGACCTCGAGTGTGTAGTCAGCCCCCAAAGTGCTGTTTGATAGTTAATGTGGCCTGCGGGCTGAAAAGTTTGGAGACCCCTGACTAGGAATTAGGAAACTTGGTTTCTAGTCCCCCAGGCTCATGGCAGAGAACTATTATTTCAGACAAGGGCCTTAAAACTTAAGTTTTCTGTAAAAATAGGTGTGTATTATTTCAGTGGTTGCAATTACAGGGAAGATAACTATTATTACTACAGATTGTTAGCATTCATATATGCAAACCCAGCACAACTGTGTTCTAAAACTTTTATTTCCTTACTGCCTTCACATGCACTAAAAAGGGATTGCTTAAAAAAAGTCATATAGGGAAAACTGGGATGGCTCAGCGGGTTAAGCACTTGCGTTGAAGCCCCAGGGACCTAGGATAGAGTCCTGGCCCAGGCGTACCCATATGCTGACCTGGGGTGTGCCCCCAGTTCAGTTCTTACCAGGGCCTGTGTGGGAGGCTCCCGGCCCAGTTCTTGCCCTGCACAGCCCCGCGCCCACCTGTGGAGTGAAACTACATTAAACACTAATGCTGACAACTATGAAGACTGCTCTGAGCCCTCCCCATTCTCTGTCTCTGTCTGTCAAAATCAATAAATCTTTGAAAAAAAGTCATATATAAATTTATATATATATATGATTCAAATATTTCCTTAATGGCAGTACCTTACTCAGTAAGATCTCTCTAATGAATCTTTTATTCACACACCTAATTCCACTTCCACAGAAATTTAATTTCCTGCAGTAGCTTCCATTTCCTATGCCCATACTTCCCTGAAAAAGCCCATTCTTTCTTTATCGCTTCTGGGATCAGCAGAGACCTTCATTCTTCTTCTGGCATCTATGAAATAGCCAGGAATTCTTATCTCCTCCCAGTACTTGCAGTACTAGTTCTTAATTATTATAATGTGCAGTACTAGTTCTTAATTATTATAATGTATTATATTGTCACTGTCCACTTTATGGTTGGATGGGATCTGAGGATGCTTTATTGGCTTAAAAAACATAGACTAAAAAGCTGAATTTTAACACCAATCCTCCACAAACTCTTCCAAAAACTGAAGAACAGGGAACACTTCTGAATTTATTCTATGGACTATCATTACTCTAATACCAAAGCCAAAGACACAGAGAATTGCTTGGTGTGGGGTAAAACCCCCACACATTTGGTAATCAGAAATGTCAGAGTGAGGTGTTCTACATGAGAAGTAAAGGAGAAACACAGGAGGAACTGGGCTTTTCCTATGGAAAAACAGATTTTTTGCTAAAACACATTTGAACTAGCAATATCCAAAACAACTGAAAGCAAGGTCTGAAAAGATATCCGTACACCCATGTTTACAGCAGCATTATTCATAATGAGGTGGAGGCAAACCAAATTTGTTTTACACACACAATGGAATAATACACAGACTTAAAAAGAAAGGAAATTCTGATGCATTCTAAAACATGGATGGGCCCTGGAAACATGCTAATTGAAACAGCCAGTCACAAAAAGACAAATACTGTTATGATTCACTTATATGAAGTATTTGGAATGGTCTAATTCATAGAAACTGAAGGTAGAATGGTAGTTGCCAGGGGCTGAGTGGCTGGGGGAATGGAAAGATTTTTGATGGGTACAGAGTTACAGTTGGGCAAGATGAAAAGATTCTGGCAGTTCGTTGCACAATAATGTGAAAACACTTAACACCACTGAACTATTGTACCCTTAAATATAAATTTTTAAAATCAATGTGTATTTTGACACAATTAAAAATTTAATTAAAAACAAAAACCGCTTGCCAAAATAATTCTACAATTCAATTCCAGAAATACAGATGCTAGAGATCAAGATTCTTAGTGCATCAGATCTTCCTAATTCTTTTTCCAGATTAAGTTACAGCTGTCCGGACACGATGAAAATCTGGGGCAGCTTGTGATCAACTGGCTGAACTAGAGCAGAAAATAAATTCCATTTACTTGAAACTGAGTATTTTAAATTCAGAATAATTTCTGCCCACTGGATATTACAAGTTAAAAATATGGCATTCTGATTGACTTAGAAAGTCTCTATTCCCTGCAACTGCTTCAATAACACTCAAACCTTATGTTAAATTCTAGGTTGTGCAGAGAGAAAATAGTGAACAAGATCGATATAATCCCTGCCTTCACAGACCTCACAATCCTGTGGAGACAAGTAAAAAGAAAGTAAAATGCGTTCACACGCCCTAAAAGCAAAAACATGCAAGTATTTACGTCAAAATGTTCATAAAAACTTATTTTCACTGAAAAATAACTCGTAATTCCTTTTAAAGACGTAAAAGTAAGGCAGCTGAGGTTTCCACCGGTCCCTTCCCACACCGAAGAAGTCAGGGTTAAAACAGGGTGGGCTGCAGTGCGGGTTCCCGAGCACAATGCTGGGCGGACACCGGGCGTCTCCAGAACGGCGCTCGCCCTGAGCCGGAGGAGGGCAGGGCGCGCTTCCACCCAACTCCCCAAGGGCGCTCGGCCTGGTGCCCAGGAGTTGGGGGGTGGGGAGGATGAGGAAGGCCGGAACCCCAGGAAACCCGCCCTTTCCCTCAAGCCCCAACCGGGCCGGAGGGCGCGCTCCCCTGAAGCCGGAAATCCGCCTCCAGGGGCCGACTGCGCAGCAGGACCGACCAGGGGCAACGGAAGGGGGGACGTACCCATTCGGAGGTGCACGCTGGCCGAGGCCACGCAGCTGCCATAATTGAAGTCGTCCTCGATGGAGGAGCGCGGATAGCGAGAGTCAACGTTGGCCATGGCAGCCACAGTACCGCAGCTACCCAGCCGAACGAGGAAGACGACACAGCTCACAGCAGCGTTCAGCCCACTTCCGGATACAGCTACCCTGCCCGGGCGCGACTAGCCACTTCCGCCGAGGCGAGCTCAGCTAATCGCGGATCTCGGTTCCAATGTTAGGCTGAGAAAAAAGATGACTTCAGGTTAGGCTGCGAGCGCAGACGAATCACTTCCTCAGCGTCATCTGAAGTGAAACTTTTCTCAGGTTTTCCTCAACGTTAAGGTGACCAACTTTTTTCCAATGAAAAGGAGGACAGCTGATTCTAGGTGGTGAGCACATAATGCGAAGCATAGGTGATGTGATGTGGACTTGTACATCCGGAAACTATCTACTTGGTACCAATCAATGGCACCCCAATAAATTTAACAATAAAAAAAGAAATTGATTGCAGAACCAAAAAAAAAAAAGAAAAGAGGACATCTAAAAGGACACTTTTCGAGGGAGGACAGAACTTCCAAAAGGAGAACTGTCCTCCCTAAAGGAGAACGGTTGGTCACTTTATCAACATGCTTTTAAAAACCTCCGTCTTGTAGAGTTGCTATTAATAAAAGCGATAGTTGCAAAGCCCCATCTGTCCGTCCATTTACAAAACTTCATACTCTCTCAGTAATCACAGTGGGGATGCATTTTTAATTCTGTTATGTTTAACAAATAATAATATTCACTAAATTTATTGAGCACTTCCTATAAACCAGGCTTTCTGAATGAGAATGCTTAATCCTGAAAGCTAAGTAGAAACCAAACAGAGAAGAGTGGAATTAATGTAAGTAAAGGGTGTCCCAAAATTCACGCAAGAAGTAATTTTGATAAAAAACAGGTTTATAATTAAAAGTTGTAAATTTTCATTGCTCTACAATGAAAACGTGTTGTTCTTTCATGTAGCTCTCCATTTTTAATAACCCTGAACTGTCAGCTGTCACACTGTCTTACTTTTTTTTTTCCGTTGGCAACACTTTACCTCACAGATGACGCAAAATTCAAATCTTGCGTGAATTTTGGGACACCCGGGCCTTGGGATATTCTCAAGGTACCAATGGGGTGGAGGAGTGAGGCAAAACTCGGTGGGAATAAGATAGATAGCAAAGAAGACGCTGGATAGTTAAATGAAAGTCCAGATAATTCCATACCAAATTTAGAATACATTGGAGAGTGGAAATAATGGTGGTGAATTCAATGGATCAGTGAACATTCTTGAGATTGCTGTCATTCCAGTACAGAGATGAAGTGTAGATATACCCAGAGTAATGTCATCCCAGGGTCACTTGGAATTTTTTTGATGAGTGTACTTTGATTAACTCATATTTGTCCAGTCCCCACTTTAATCATAACAGACTAGCTGTGGAACGTCTATTCTGAAATTAATCTTTAAGATTGATGTTATTGGAAGCTTTTTCCAAAAATCTAATCTCATTTCCATAAATATGAGCCAAAATAACCTTACCTTTTATGATTTTACATTTTATAACCATATTACTTTAATATGAAGTCATAATAATAGAATTTATTATATAGAACAAACTGGAGTTGAACTGGGAACCCATGGTTTTATTGACTAAAAACAGCGTTAGCAAAGTTTGATCCCTTACCTCTTATCAATTACAAAAATAAATAAATTCCAGGTGACTGTGGATCGAAATGTGAAAGGCAAAATAAAACTTTGGGAAGATGTTATAGTACTACCTTGCATGATGATTGTCACAAAGATGACTACACCCCAACCCTCAACAAACCCTAAGGAAATATTTTTAAAAAGAAGTTATGATAGAATTAAGTACTGAGTGTAATGGAACCAAGCAAGTAATGATTAACTCTGGGAGATTATAAATAGCTTCACAGAGTGTTTTACTTTGCTAGAGCTGCCATTACAAATTACTACAAACTGGGTGGTTTAAAAACAACAGAAATTTGGGGATGGTAGGATGGCTCAGTGGAGTAAGTAAAAAAGCAAGTAAGTGCTTGCTTTGCAGCCCTGGGGACCGAGGATTGAATCCCGGCCCTGACACCTGTGGACGCATATGCTGAACTGGGGTGTGGCCCCCCAGTTCGGTTCTCCAGGGTGAGCCTCCCATGTGGGAGGCCCCGGGTTCAGCCCCCAGCTCATGGGGACATGTCTCCCATGCAGGAGCCCCCCACCCTCACCCCCACTGGTTCCCGCCCTGCATGCCCCCCGCCCACCAACTGTGTGGAATGAAACTATGTTGAAAACTGATGATGCACAAATATGGAGACTGCTCTGGGCCCTCCCCCCTTTCTCTCTCTCTCTCTCACTGTCTCTCACTGTGTCAAAAAAATAAATAAATAAAAATAAAAAAAAATGGAAATTTCTTCTCACAGTTCTGGAGGCCAAAGATCTGAAATCATATGTCAAGACTAGTTACTTCTAGAGGCTTTTAGGGATAATCTGTTCCATGCCTCTTCTGTAGTTTCTGGTGGTTGCCAGCAATCTTTGAATTTCCTTGGCTTGTGTCTACATCACTCCAACCTGCCTTCATCATCACTAGGCATCTTCCCTCTCTGTGTCTCTGTGTCCAAATTCCCTTCTTCTTGGGGAGGCCGGGATGGCTCAGTGGGTTGAGCGCTCACTTTGCAGCGCCAGGGACTGAGGATCGAATCCCGGCCCTGGCCCATGCGGACCCATGTGCTGAACTGGGGAGTTCCCCTAATTCAGTTATCTCTCTGTCTCTGTATCTCTCTCTCTCTCTCTCTCTCTCTCTCTCTCTCTCTCAAAAACAATAAAATAAATAAATCTTAAAAAAAAAAAAATTTCCTTCTTCTTAAGGATACTAGTCATTGGATTCAGGCCCATCCTAATCTAGTATGACCCCTTCTTAACTTGACTATCTGCAACAAATTTATTTCCAATTAAGGTCACATTCAAAGGAACCAGGGGTTAGGACTTAAACATATATTTTGGGGTACAATGTCAACCCAGAAAACAGGTAGTGACTTTTCAATTTTGTAGAGGTTCACTAGGCAGGAGGTACTAGAAAAATCCAAACATGAAATAATGAGTACAAACTGGGAAAGACCCAAGCATATATGCAAGATAGGACAGAAGAATAAGATCTGGTGATGTTAGATATAGTTAATGTCTGTCATAGTAGATGCTCAGCAAATTCTTCTGAATATATCAATCAAAATTACTAAGAGTTCCCTCGGCCCATGTGTCCAGAAACAAGGAAGTTGATTTTATAGGAAATGATAAATTTGGGACATGCTGGTTTGAGATGAAAGTGAGAAATTGAAATATAATTGTTCAATAAATACTAGAGACAACAGTTGAGAAGGGAATGTGTAGGGCAGGTTAGGGCTGAGGACACAAATATGAGAATCTCATGTAGAGATAATAGATGAATAATGACATTATATAAAATCTCTGAGATTTGGAGTAAAAAAAAAAATCAAAGAATTCAACCTGTGGGTGCATATAAGCTAGGGAAAGAGTCAGTTAAGACTCGTTCAACAAAAGAAACGATCAGTAATGTAGGATAAAAATACTGTGTATCATCATAGAGAACAACAACAAAAAAAGAAATTCAAGAAAGATGGTATGATGAGGGACTAATGCTATGGAACTGTCAGAATAAGCCCTGTGCCATTTGATCTGAAAAATTACTAATGTTTTTAGACTCAAACATGCTGAATATTTTCATATATAAACTTGCTATGTGTCATTAATGAGGCTCCAGATTAAAATCCAAGCTTGGGGAAGCCAGATGGATGGCTCAGCAGGTTAAGTGCTTGCCTTGCAGCCCCAGAGCCTGAGGATTGAGCCCAGCCCCGGCCCGTGCAGAACTGGGGTGTGCTTCCCATGGGGGAAACCCCTAGTTCAGTTCTTGCCCCCTGGTTCGGCCCCCAGCTCACTGGGGCATGTCTCCCGCACCTCCAGCCTGGTTCTCACCCTGCGTGGCGCCGTGCCCATCTGTGTGGAATGAACCCATGTCGAACACCAATGACGTGCAACTATGGAGACTGCTCTCGGCCCTCCCCCTTCTCTCTGTCTCATCTCCTTCAAAAACAAAAATCTTTAAAATCCAAGCTTTTTTCTTGCAAGAGTTCAGAACAGGATGCTGAGATGGTTCAGCAAGTTGAGCTCTCACCTTGCAGCCCTAGGGTCTGAGGATCGAGGCCTGGCCCCAGCCCATGCAGACCCATATGCTGAAATGCAGTGTGCTTCCCATGTGGGAGACCCTCGTCCCCTGGTTCATCTCTGGTGCAGGGCATGCTTCCCATGTGGGTGGCCTCCAGCCAGTTCACAGCCCCATCCCCACTTGTGTGGAATGAAACTATGTTGAAAACTAATGACGTACAACTATGGAGACTGCTCTGGGCCCTCCCCCTTCTCTGTCTCACTCTCTCTCTGTCAAAAACAACAAAAATAAATATTAAAAAAAAAAGTTCATAACAGTGCAATAAATTCAGTATAAGAACAAAGAGTAACTATGACCACTGTGAAAGGCCAGAAGATGTGAATAAATAATTACCAAGTGTTTTTGGATGTCAACTCTAAAACCTTGATAATACCTCATTTCTTAAATTTATGACAGAGGGTTTGTTATGGACCAGAGTTTGTGTCCCTCCCAAATTTTATATGTTGAGGCTCTAACCCCAGTCTGGCTATTTTTTTTAAAAGGGCTTCTAAGGAAATAATTACGGTTAAATGAGGTCATAGGGTGGGGCCCTGATCAGATAGAATTTGTGCCCTTATAATAAGGTGACCAACCGTCCTCCTTTAGGGAGGACAGTCCTCCTTTTGGAAGTTCTGCCCTCCCTCAAAAAGTGTCCTCCTTGATGTCCTCCTTTTTGATATGTAATACTAGATGTCCTCCTTTTCTTTTTTTCTTTTTTTGGTTCTGCAATCGATTTCTTGCTTTTTTCTTTTTTCTTTTTTTTATTGTTAAATTTATTGGGGGTGACATTGATTGGTAACAAGTATTAATCAAAGATAGTTTCCGGATGTACAAGTCCACATCACATCACCTATGCTTCGCATTATGTGCCCACTACCCAGAATCAGCTGTCCTCCTTTTCATTGGAAAAAAGTTGGTCACCTTACTTATAAGAAAAAATGGGAGTGCATTCCCTCCCCTCTCCCCTCCACCACTCTCTGTCCCTCAGTGTGTGTGCAGCTACTCAGGAAAGGTCATCTACAAGCCAGGAGGACAGTTTTCACCAGACACTGAACCCTGCTGACACCTTGATCTTGAACTCTTAGCCCCCAATCTGAGAAAACACATTTCTGTTATTTAAGTCACACAGTCTGTGGTATTTTATGTCAGCCTGAACCAACTAATACAGGATTTATTTGGGATGTTTACTTAATAGAAGGAAAAGAGAGCCAAGTCCTTAAGAGGGGAAATTGGATTTGTGCTTATAATATGACATGACAATGAGGTTTTTTTTGTTTTGTTTTTGTTGGTAGGCATTTTTATAAGTATTTTTTCAACAACACTAAATCCAGAGTTCTTATAGTCAGTAACAGTTTTGTCATCTGTAAAATGCAAGAAGTAGACTCAGATTTCTAAACCCTTTTCCAGTCTTAAATTGCAAGCAGTCTGAAGAAAATAAATATTTTATTGCAAGAGAAAGTTTTGCATATTCTCAGATTTTTTTTTCAGGTGTTTGCGTTCTTTTGGGGTAAATAAATATTTCAAAAATAGAACTTTAGCTAATGTTGCAATCAACATGAAAGCTCTTGGCTGAAAACAATACACTTATGAGAATCAGACTTCTAAAAGTCAATGATAGCTACACAAAAGGTATAGCAACACATCCATGATAATGATTTAAAAAGAAAATAACAAATGTGATCAACCATAAAATTATTGGAAGAAATTACTTTCTATAGTTGAAGGTTTTCTAATCATAGGGACAATACATGTCAACTCTAGAAAGTTTGAAAAACACAAAGTAAGAAAATAAAATCACCATTAATCCTTCCCATCAACCCTAAAGGGATAACTGTTAAAATTTTAGTATATATCATGTGAATAATAGATTTTAGAAAATTGTTTTAATACCTTAAGTGGGTAACAGTTGAGTTACAAGACAATGAAAGCGTAATATTCTTTAAAATACATAAACACAATTGGAGGAATAATTATTGTATATTATTTTCATGAGGTCATTTTTATGAATGCCTAAGAAACCATCCAATTTTTACTTTTAAAATTACCAAATAATGTGTATTACAAATGTTCTCACCCCATTACTGAGCTTTACCCTAACCGTGAACTGGAGGACACCTATGTCCCAGTATGGTTAAGGCTTAAGAGTAGGACAAGGCTTAAAGATGGGCTTGGGAAAGCCAGGATGGCTCAGCAGGTTAAGCGCTTGCTTTGAAGCCCTGAGGACTGAGAATCGAATTCCGGCTCCGGCCCAGGCGGACCCACATGCTGAACTGGGGTGGGTTTCCTGAATGCAGTGAGGCCCCCAGTTCAGTTAAAAAACAAACAAAAAACCAAACAAAAAAACAAACCTCATTTGGAGGGATTATTTATAAAAAAAAAAAAAAGATGGGCTAGTTTAGTAATCTTTGTTTTGAAAATTATTTCCAAAATTAAAAAATCTACATCCTACAAACCTGGGTGTCCTTTAAACACTCATCCTTATGGATGCTGGGTAATAGCTGCCACCAAGATAGTTGTTTCATATGTAGTCAGGGCTGTTATCTGCCTCCCCTGTTTTCTCCCTCACCTGTTTTCAGATGTTGGAGACTGTGAGGCCTGTACTTAGCTGGGGCTTGGCCACTGATAACACTGTGTGTCTGTGCCATTGTCACCATAGCCGTCAGGGTTTCCTCACCATCTCCATTTGTTCATCTTTGCAGTTCATTATTCTCTTCCCTCCAGCTGGGATACAAACACTTTTTTCTTCTAGTATCCAAAATTTTGGGGGAGGAGGTATAGTTGAAGAGGATTCTATGACACAAGGCTAGATTACAGAGTGAAAGCTTTGGAAGGTTTAACCACAGCCCTCTCTTTGCCAGAAAGCGTGTGTGCTGGGAGGGGGCTGGAGGCAGCGGTGCAGGGTTTGGGTCTGCGTGAATTCGAGTGCAGTCCCAGGATTATCTAGATTCTAGAACCTCACACTGCTTCTGACTATGCTCTTAGAATTGTTCTCTATGACACCTACATATCTCAGGGGCTCAGCTGCCTCTCGCTGCAATCTAGAGTACACGCCCATCTTGCATTCCACGCATATAGTTGTATACATTTGAACTCTAGTTTTTGACAAGAGTTTAGTTTCCTTCCCATAAGTTTTATAGGCCCTCAACAAATCCGGGAGTATTACCAAATGTCTGTTCAGTGTATCAGTTAGGATGCGGTTGGCTAGAAATACCAAGATTCCTGGCTTTAAAACTGGCTTAATAAGGTAATTTATGTCATATAAGTCCATAAGCAGGACATCTCCAGGCAAAGAATGAATGAACTGCTTAATGATGCTATTAGGAATCTGTTTTTTTGGTGTTTTTCTTTCTCTCACTAGATCATCCTCAAGGATCACTTCATGACATCAATGTTCATGTGGTTGCAAAATGGTTCCAGAAATGGCCAAAACTATTTAGATGCAGAGAGAGATCTGAATGAGACTTGGTCTCTGCCAAACCATATATTTTTTGCCTGTTTCAGTAACATGCCATCTGGAATCTCAGTGCATAGACCACTGCAATTTTAAATTTGGAGGTCAGGGTAGACCTTAACCAAGTGGGACGAGCATACCAGGGTAGGGAATAGCAAGTGCAAAGGCTCCAATGTGGGACTCTGCCTGGTGTGTTCAAGGACCAACAAAGAAACTGTGGTGAAAGCAAAATGCACAGGAAGCGGGATGCCAGGATGGCTCAGCTGGTTAAGTGCTTGCTTTTTGGCTGCAGCGTCCGGGGATCGAGTCCCGGCCCTCGCCCGAGTGGGCCCATATGCTGAACTGGGGTGTGCTTCCCATGCAGGAGGCCCCCTGGTTTGGTTCCCACCTGGGGCATGCTTCCCATATGGGAGGCCCCCTTGTTCACAGGGGCGTGCTTCCCATGCGGGTGGCCCCTGACCCAGTTCCCACCCTGTGCAGCTCCATATCCACCTGTGTGGCATGAAACTGTCAAAAGCTGTTGCTGTGTGGCTGTGGAGACTGCTCTGGGCCCTCCCCTCCTTTCTCTCTCTCTCTCTCTCTCTCTCTCTCTCTCTCTCTCTCTCTCTCTCTGTCAAACAATAAAACCTTAAAAAAAATGAACAAGGAAACAATATCACTGGGTAACAGCAGAGGGGGAGGAAGAGGGGGAGAAGGAATTCAGATAGCATAAAGAGTTTGAGTTTTATTCTGATTGAAGTCCTTGGCTTTTGATTTAAAAATTCAACCTGGATACAGTTATGAAGAAAGCTTCTATGAAGCAATAGTGAAGGCTAATTTTAGTTAGAGGAAAACTGTGGTGATTCAGACAACATATGATGATGGCTCAAACCTGGGGTGGCAGCAGTGGAGGTTGGGAAAAGTGGGAAATTCTAGATATAGTCTGAATAGAATCAACAGGATTCTCTGGTGGATTGAACATGGACTGTGAAGAAATAAAAGAGTATAGGATGACTATAGTTTTTGGTTTGAACAACTGGAAGAATTAAGGAAGCTAGACAAGGAAAATGTAAAACTAGGTTCAGGAGACATGATCAAGAGTTCAATTTTGGACATGAATCTAGAGTCTGGGTTAAACATATATGACAGTCCTCAGTAGATAAGTGATTTTAGAGCCTTGGTGCTGGTTGAGATCACGGGGTGGGTGTAGATAGAACTATGGACTGAGCCCTGGGGCACTCCAACCTTAAGAACTATGGGAGAAGAGGAGTGACTAGCGAAGTAAGCAAAAATGTAAGAGGATGTGGATACAAATGAAGAAACTGTCCAAGAAGGAGGTGGTTATCAACTTGTCAAAAACTACGGAAGGGTCAAATGAGATGAGTGTTACTGGAGAATTGCCCCCCTCTCCCCCTTCTAGGTGCAGTGTCCAGGTTCTTGGCATCCTGAACAAAGAACTGAGTGAGACACTGAAGTACAGAGATGAGAGAATAGCTTATTAGGAATAAATGTAGTAGAAGGACACCCCCAAGAGGTGGGAGCAGGCCTGAGCGAGAGGAGATGGCTCAAAGATTTATTGAGGCCTTCGAAATTTTATTCCTCAGATGGGGTCACACCTTTCTGGGTGTGGGGCCTTTTGAGACAGTCTTGATTAACAGGGGACTCATTACATACTGCACATGTTCCTTCCCAGAGTTCAGTCTGTTATAATGATAATAATGAACTTCTGTCCATATGTATAGTATTATAAAGATGGTATTTAATAAGGTTTAGGTGAAATGAAGGTCATTATAACTCTTACTGCACAAACATTGGCGACTGGTTTAAACCAGTGGTTATTTTTGTGCTCTAGAACTTTCTTGTATTAGCTATTTTTCTCTATTTCCTCCTATGGTTGCTTAATCTGGGGCAGGGTCTCCTGGAAATAGGGTGGTAATATCCCGGCAATGTGGGGTCTAGGGAAAGGGGCCCCGAGATACACCTATTGTAGCTGCCTACCTTGCCTTTCTCTTGAGAAATGTGATTCCCATAAATCTAAAGGGAAAGTTGAGGGGCTGAAGATCCCTTCTGTTTCTACTTCTTGCTGAGTGTGATCATTGTCCCTGCCTACTGGGGATTCACAGAATTCTCACACTAAGTAGGCTAAAAAGAGGAGGAAGGTCTCAGGATCCATTCAGAAAGTCTCATTCAGTTCTTCAAGTGCGAAAGGGTGGAATTCTTGCTGTATTATGAGCCATGTCCCAGTGGTCCCTAGCCCCAGGAGAGATTTGATTAATACAATTAGAAATGTTAGCTTATGAAGCTGACCCCAGAGCCATAGGCACAGAGTTATCTCATAAGGAAAAACTCATCTTAGTCCCTCAGAGTCTGTGTCCCGCCCTCTGGCTTAATCAGTTATTCCTGGGACATTACTTGCCCAGGGGCTAGGTCTGAATGGCTTGGAAAAGATGGCTAATCTACAATGATTACAATCAACAGAGGAAGATTTCCAGGTTTCAAAGGAATCAACTAATACAGTGGGCAGGGGATATTCCAGTCTGAAACCGAACTTTCCTTGGTTAGAAAGAGTGATTAAACTAGGAACTGGAAGGGCAACAGAAGGGTTAAGAAGTGGGGATTTAAGAAGGAGCTTTCTCTCCTATCATGAGGATTGAAAACTATTATACTGGGGGTGCCAAAAAATGCATGCACATTTTAGGAGATGGTATCTATGTATTACTTTTCAAAGTTGAAGAATTAGCATAGCAACATGTAGTATGACGTTTGCTCAAAAGATGGCTTTATCGGGGAAGCTGGGACGGCTCAGCAGGTTGAGTGCTTGTCTTACAGCCCCAGGGTCCGAGGATTGAGTCCTGGCCCTCACCCATGTGGACCTATATGCTGAGCTGGGGTGTGCCCCCATTTTGGTTCTCATTGGAGCGAGCCCCCTATGTGGGAGACCCCTGGCCAGTTCCTGCTCTGCGTAGTGTCACATCCACTTGTGGAATGAAAACTATGTAAAAAACTAATGATGTGCAACTGTGGAGACTGTTCTAGGCCCTCCCCCTCCTTTGTCTGTGAAAAACAATAATAAATCTTAAAAAAAACCCCAAAAAAACCTTTATAAGAAAATTAAAAAAAAAAGATGGCATTATCAAGTTAATGCTTTATGACAGGTAGGACACTCAAAGAAAACAGCAGAACCACAGTTGTCATTTAAGGAGCACAAGACCACGTTAAAGAGGTTTGTGAAATTTGAGAACGTTGTGGAAGTACAACAATGGAGGCATGAGTATGCAACAGAACCTCCAACACACCTAACGATTGCACACACTTGTGATAAGTTTGAAACGTGTGGTAAATGGAAACGGCGTGAGCAGCGATACAGGCGGACACTTTGGTCAACGTTACTCAAACAGTAGTTCGCCATAATCAAGTGTCTGGACGCTGATGGTGACCTCTTTGAGCACCTCTTGTAATTGCAGAAGTCAAACGTGACTTGTATTCATCTTCTGTTATCAGTATATATTGAGTGTTACAAGTTTAACACAGTTTTCTCCTTTCTTGAAGAGTATATACATTTTGGGGGCACCCTCTGTGTTAGGCCCGGAGAAACATGTTCAGATGGAAAAGTACTGAACACCCTGCCCTAGATTAGCACCAGCTATAAGGCCCCAACTCAAAACTGCAAAGGACAGTAATTCCTGATATCTGTTTGAGTAAAGACTGAGTCAGTTCCTAACAGCCCCAGATGGTAAAGCCACAACATTTTCTGTTCGTGTCAGCTCTGCAACTCCCGATGTACACCGTACATAATCTCAACCCCTTCAGTGATTCGGGGCTGATGCCATCTTTCGGAGTCAGCCGGCTGTTTTCGGTCGTTTCTCATCCTGATATCTTCGCACTCCCTCTTCTAGTTCTGCCTGATACCTGCCCATAAAAATGCTCTCCCAACCCCCCGAAGTTGCTGATGCCACCTTTAGGCTCAGCTCGGCAGAGTTTTCCCTTAATAAACCTGCTTGCTTGAACTCTGTGTGTGGTCCTTCTTTGCGAACTTTATACTCTGTATTTAGCAATGATGTGAATATAAATGACTCTGAAGAGAGCGATTTCAGTGAAGTAAGGTGGAAAAGGAGGTCTAATTAGAGTGAGTTTAAGAGGAGAAAAATTGGAGACAAGAATATTCAACATTTTACTACAAAAGGGAGCTAAGGAATGGTTGATTGAAGAGGGAAGTGACATTAAAGAAGTTTTTGTTGTTTTAAGGTGAGAAGAAATATCATATTTGTATGTTTATAGAATTAATCAGTAAAGAGTGAGAAATTGATCATAGAACAGTGAGGAGAACAGCTGCCCTTGATGTCTCTGAGTAGAGGGACAGGAGATATGATCCAGTGCACAAGTGAAGGGATTAGCCTTAGACAGGAGCCTAGATAATTCAGTTATGGAAAATGGGGTAGAGTATATGTTGGTACAGATGCTGGTAGGTAGGTTGACATGGTAGTGAGATTCTATTGAAGTTTTTTCCTGATACAGCAGTATTCTCAATAAATTTTTAAAGGTCATCAGCAGAGAATGAAGACTGAGGAGAAGATGATGGGAAATGAGAAAAAGGAATAAAACAGTTGTCAAGGAGAACAAAAGAGTAAATGGAATAAAGGCACATAGTGTAACTACTTGGCAGCATAAGGGACCCTGAGAGTCATGGCTTTGATTTTAAATTGAGTCAAATTAACAGGGTTTGGGATTCTTCATTTCAGCTACACTCAGGTGCATGGGTTCAGAACCCCAAATTGGAAATTTGGATTTAATCAGGATGGTAGATTTGTTCAGAGAGGGACAAAGTGAGAGATGAGCAAGAGAATGGAGGGCAGATGCGAAGGAGGGATTATAATGAAGTTGTGGGCTTTCTGGATGAGGAGACAAGTGAGTACATCAAGAGGGTGGGACTGGAGATGAGGTGTTAAGATTTTGAATTTGGTATCCTGGAGAGGGGGAAGGATTGTTGAGGCTACTATACTAGAGGGAATGCACTACAAAGACAGGAGGCGTGATCAAAGAGTGGATTCATGAAACAGAAATTACATGGGATGCAGTTATTGATAATGATAAGGTCTAGGGAATGATCATGGGAATCAGCTGAAATAGGGTAGACCATAGGAGAAGAAGAGTCAAGGAACTGGGAGTCTGGGGTCTTACAAAGATTATCACCTCTTCTACACATATTTTAAAACACAGGAATTAAGATAGGATTAGTAGTGAATAGAATTATAGTGAAAATGAACTATATAGTCTAAAAATGAAGAGGAGGAACAGAGGTAGAGGGGAGCAGAGAATGACAGCAACGGTGAAGTGTAGTGAGTGATATATCCTGATGTTATAGAATTCAAAGCTCACAGGCAGTTGTAGGGACTAGGGGGAGAGTGTGGTCTGATACTAACTACTAACATTTAAAATACAAGAGATTTCACATAATCTATATTCACATAATCTGGTTTTCACATAAAATTCTTGCTTTGTGAATCAGAAAATTTGGCAAAGCAGGCCTTGCTGCTTGCTTCACTCAATGATTTCCTGTCTCCTCTGTGTGTCTCAGTTTGGCTCCTCTGTTTTAGCAATTCAAAAGCTACCAAACAATAGTATCTTGCCTCCATTGCTCACCTTATCCAGGTAGTCCCTTTGAGAGGTATAGGGCTTCTTAAGTGTGTACAGATCGACAATCAAATCGTAGCTATTTGAACAAAGGGATATGGAAATTCTTGCCCAAATGGTATTGCCTTTACCAATTTTCAAACATGTGGAATATGTTAGCTGAGAAAGACCTAGAAATTCAGGTACAGTACTAAATGATATTGTATCGTCGCTGTTGATCTCTAGGGGGCGCCATTCCCAAAGACTACAAATTTGAAAGGTTTCAAATAGGTGTTTTTTTTCAGTTGGTGGTCACTGTCCACTCTTTCAGTAATTAAGGTTGGGATTTTTCTGACCACTTTCAAAGCATCTGCTCTTTTTAACAGAGCACTTGTACCATGCCTGCGGGGGATGTTACAGCATAAATGATAGATTTCAAAACAATAGTCGGTTTTACTGAAACTCCATGTTGAAAGCAAAATGAAGATTCTGTGAAGCTCTTTGAGGAAGGAAAAGGTGGTCAAACAAAGTTTCATCAAGAAATCCCAGAAAGAAGAGAACATAGTAAAACCAAATAATAGCAAAATGGAGAAGGGGCAGCAGCAGCCTCGTGAAGAAAATACCACAATTTTATTTTGTTCTCTCTTGTGTTCATCTTTTCCAATAATCACTTCATATATGCACATATACCTGTTTAAATTCAATAAAAATTGGAAGGAAAATGTGCCAAAAAGTTTACAGTGGTTGTTGGTTGTCTTCAGCTGAGTGGGGCTATGAGTGTTATTTTCTTCTAATTTTTCTGGAGTTTCCAAGTGTTCCTTAATGTATCAGGTTTCTGGCCGAAATAAAACGAAATACACTTTTTAAAGAAGTAATGACAGCTCTCATATCCATCCATGCCAAGAGCCAGTCTCCGCATTAGTTCTGCAGTTTGATCTTTCTCCAGCTTTCACTCTTTGGGTTATCTCTTCAGTCACGTCCAGATTCCAGGAGAATGAGAGGACTGTTCAAAACTAAAGGCAATGAGATGGGATCAGCAGAGGCCGGGAGAACCCAAGGCCAGGCTGGGCGTCGCTGTGGACAGCTCCGGGGAGTGGCGCTTCGCGTCATGGGGGGCCGGCCCTTTCTAGGGCCTGGGCTCGGCGTGTTCTGCCGTCTTGGCCACCGTTGTGGAAGCAGGATTTCCGCGGTTGTGTAACGGCACCTCGCGGGCGTGCACAAACTTGGGCTCCGCATCCCTCTTCCGCCTGTCCCCTGGTCTCCGGCAAACGAGCCATGGCCTGGGCAAGGGCGGCGGCGGGGAGCGGCGGGGCCCGCGGCGCGCTCTCGGTGCACACGCTGCTGTTCGACCTGCAGCCCGCGCTGCTGGGCGAGCTCTGCGCGGTCCTGGACAGCTGCGATGGCGCGCTGGGCTGGCGCGGCCTGGGTGAGTGCAGCCGGCGGGGGCGGGGGTCTGCCGCGCGAGCTCCGTCCGACCCGCCGCCTGGACCGCAGGGAGCGTGCGCTGGGCATGCGCGGTACTTTGGGGTTCCCACGGGAAAACGGCCCTTTCCTGTTCTCAGGAAGGAGACAGAACTCTCGGAGAGTCTCCAGGAGCCCCCTCTTCTCTATTAAAGAAGCTCTCGCAATCTCTGGAGGACTGAGTTGACGGTTGAGAAAAAGTTCCCTCTTGAAGCCATTTATTATCAACTATTCCTGCCTTGCCTGGTTCAGAGCATTTTAAATCAGAAAGCCATGTGATTGATGTCTTGTCATCGCTAAATTATCCTAGAATATAATTTTCATATTAAAACACTTTTATAACTTGAAAATACGTATCCTTTGGTGTTTTCTATGCACTGCCAAGTGTACACCCTAACTCAATTTCAGGTGTAATGCCAAATGTAAAATACAGTGATCCCTCGTTTTTCGCGGTTAATGGGGACCAGAACCTTCCTCGAAAGCTGGAAAACCGCGAAGTAGGATTTGCCCCTAGGAATTTTCGTGTATGCGGGTACAAGAATGTTTTAAATATGTAAACAGTATTCATACTTTACTCATTTAAGACAAAAATTACAACAGTATATGTATTTACTTAAACATGTCAGTGCTAATTAAGGTTAAGTACAAAACCTTATACAGTAATAAACATTAATCAACATTGCTTTCTGAGAGAGGCGAAGAGTCTTGTGTTGGTGGTGGAGGAGAGGCTCTCACTTGACTCGTAGAAGCTTTAGGCTCACTCGGAGACTCTTCTGCTGGAGGTACTGACGGTAGAGCCGGGGGCTTTACCTTGGAGAGAAACATGGTGATGGGTAGTTGTTGTCTTTGTTTTTTCTTTTCCTTCAAAATTCCCCTGTACAAGGACATAACCCCGTCAACGCGATTGCTGAACTCGACAGCTCGAACCATATTGTCGTCAATGTCTTGTGCAAATTGTTGCATCGCTCTTGCCATGTTGCACA